>CAUYSK010022974.1:0-11640 GCA_963575035.1 Avahi laniger
TCATCAGGGAAGTGCAAATTAAAACCACAATGAGATAACACCATACCCCAGTTAGAATGGCTTTTATTAAAAAGTCCAAAAACAATAGATGCTGGCATGGATGCAGAAAGAATGTAAAGTCCCACACTGTTGGTGGGACTGCAAATTAGTACAACCTCTATGGAAAACAGTATGGCGATTCCTCAAAGAATTAAAAGCAGACCTACTAGTCGATCCAGCAAATACCTACTATTAGGTATTTACCCAAAGGAAAAGAAGACTTTTCATCAAAAAGACACCTGCACTCAAATGTTTATCGCAGCACAATTAACAACTGCAAAGACGTGGAATCAATCAAAGTGCCCATCAATTCTGAGTGGATTAATAAAATATGATATACATACACACACCATGGAGTACCACTCAGCCATAAAAAAGATGAATTAATATCTTTTGCAACAATCTGGATCAAACTAGAGACCATTCTCCTAAGTAAAGTATCTTAAGAATGGAAAAACGAACACCACATGTATTCACTATTAAATTGCAACTAACTGATGAGCACACATGTGCACAGAGGGAAGTAAAACTCAGTGGAAATCAACCAGCAGGGAGGGAGGAGCAGGGGAGGGGAAAAAAAGCTACCTAATAGTTACTATGAACACTATTTGGGTGATTGCCGCACCTGTAACTGGGACTCAAGCATCACAAAAGTGATCCATGTAACCTAAAATATTTGTACCCCCTCAATGTTTTGAAATAAAAAAAAAACAAGTCTCCACTTAATGTTTTCCCCAAGCAGAAAAAACAAATTATTAAGTAAACAAGGCAGTCAAATATTTGCCCTTTTCCCCCATTGTAACTAAACTTAGTGCTATTCATAAAAATTTCTCCCTTTATGCTTGGTTCTATAAGTTAAATCTAATTCTAAGAGGTAAAGGCTAAATTCAATTTACAATGGGCATAGTATATCCTTGCTATTTTCAAGATATGTTAGCCCAATATAGATCTTTGGTGAATATTCAAATTTACCAATACTCCATGGAATTTCCCAAGTATTACTAATACGCATGAAGTTAATGAACAAATATATGTGATCTTTGAGATCCTTCAGGTGTCACTAAGTAAGAATATAGGATAACAGAAAGGCATGCTAGGCTTAAGAACTAAGTTACTTCTTTTCAAACGGGATTCTTAAAGAAAATGTGGTTCACATTTGTGCCTCAGCAAAATAACACATTAGTATATTCACTGGTTTTCCATGTTGGTCCTGAATATCAAAACTGAGACCATTAAAAGTATGAATGCTAAGGGTCACTATATTACAAAGCAGGTAAAAAATTATTTCATCATTTGCCTACAGAAAACTTACTCAAAAATAGCTTATGTTCACTTTCGTATGCACACCAGGTATTTAACTTAATTGTTTCCACAAAGACCAACAGAACTATTTCAAGAATAATTCTTCAATGCTGAGAACTCTCTAAGATTCTGTCCTAAGCACTCTTCTCTTTTTCTTTTGAAAACAGACTTTGTTTTTTAGAGTAGTTTTGTGTTCACAACACAACTGAGCAGAGGATATAGAGATTTCCCATATACTCCCTTGTCCCAACACATGCAGTCTCCTCCATTATCAACATCCCCCACAAGACTGTACATTTGTTATAACTGATAAACCTACATTATCACCCAGAGTCTGTAATTTATAATGAGGTTCACTCTTGGTGTTATACATTCAGTGGGTTTGCATAAGTGTATAATGACATGTACCCACCATTATGGTATCAAACAGATTAGTTTCATTGCCTCGAAAATCCTGTTTCTATTTACTCATTCCTCCCCCCTAAATTCTGGCAACCACTAATCTTTTTACTGTCTCCTTATTTTTCCCTTTTCCAGAACATCATATAGTTGGAATCATACAGCATGTAGCCTTTTCATATTGGCTTCTTTCACACAGTAACATGAGTTTAGGGTTTCTCCCTGTCTTCTGATGACTTGATAACTCATTTCTTTACAGCACTGAATGATATTCTATTTTCTATAAGTACCATAGTTTATTTATCCATTCACCTAATAAAGGGCATCTTGGTTGCCTCCAAATTTTGGCAATTCTGAACAAAGCTGTTATAAACATTGATGTGCAGGTTTTTGGGTGGACATGTTTTCAACTCCTTTGGATAAATAACAAGAAGCACAATTGCTGGATCTTATGTTAAGAGTATGTCTACTTTTGTAAGAAACCACCAAACTGTCTTCCAAAGTGGCAACACAATTTTGCATTCCTACCAGCAATGAATGAAGAGTTCTTGTTGCTTCACATCTTCCCCAGCAAATGGTGTTGTCAGTGTTCTAGATTTTGGATATTCTAATAGCTGTGTAGTGGTATATCACTGTTGTTTTAATTTGTATTTCCCTGATGACACATGATGTGGAGCATCTTTTCATGTTTATTTGCAATCTATATATCTTCTTTGGTGAGGTGTCAAGGTATTTGGCTAATTTTTAAATCAAGTACTTCGTGTTCTTATTGTTGAGTTTTGAGATTTCTTTGTATATTTTAGGTACCAGTATTAATCTGATAAGTCTTTTGCAAATATTTTCTCCCACTCTGTGGCCTCTCTTCTCATTCTCTTGACAGTATCTTTCACAAAGCAAAATTTTAATGAAGTAAAGCTTATCAATTCTTTCTTTCATGGCTCATGCCTTTGGCGTTGCAACTAAAAAGACACCGCAAAACTGAAGGTCATCTAAATTTTTTCTTAAGTTATCCTCTATGAGTTTTATAGTATTGCTTTTTACAGTTAGGCCTACGATAAATTTTGAGTTAATTTTTGTGAAGGATGTAGTGTCTGTGTTTGATCATTTTTTTGCATGTGGTTGTCCAGTTATTCCAGCACTGTTTGTTGAAAAGACTATCTTTTCTCCATTGTGTTGCCTTTGCAACTTTGTCAAAGATCAGTGATCAGGTGACATTATCTATCTGGTTCTATTTCTGGGCTCTCTATCGAGTTTCATGGAGCTATGTGAATTAATATATTCTTTTGCCAATATCACACTGTCTTGATTACTGTAGCTTTATTGTATGTCTTGAAGCAAAGCAGTGTCAATCCTCTGACTTTGTTCTTTCATTCAATATTGAGTTGGCTATTCTGGGTTCTTCTGCCCCTCCATATAATCTTCAAAATGTCGATACTCACAAAATATAATAACTTACTGGGACTTGAACTGGCGTTGCATTGAATCTATAGATCAAGTTGTGAAGAACTGACATCTTGAAAATACTGAGACTTCCTATTCATGAACATAAAATATCTCTCCATTTATTTAGTTCTTCTTTGATTTCTTTGTTGGATTTTTACCTAAGTGTTTCATTTTTAGGAGCGCTAATGTAAATGGTATTGTTTTTAATTTCAGATACCACGTGTTTGTTCATTGCTGGTATAAAGAAAAGTGATCGAATTTTATGTGTTAACCTTATATCCTACAACCCTCCTATCATTGCTTATTAGTTCCAAGAGTGTTTTTATTAATTTAGATATTCTACACAATCATGTTATCTGTAAACAAAGACAGTTTCATTTCTTCCTGGCTAATCAGTATACTTTATTTCCTTTTACTGCCTTACTGCATTAGCAAGGACTTCCAGTTCAATGCTGAAATACAGTGGTGAGAGGGAACATCTTTACCTTGTTCCTGATCTTAGTGGGAAAGCCTCAAGCTCCTCACCATTAAGTATAATGTTAGCTACGGGTGTTTTTGTAGATTTTTTTATCAAGTTGAGGAAGTTCCTTTCTATTCCTAGAAGATTATTTTTTATGAGTGGTTGTAGGATTTTATCAAGTGCTTTTTCTGCATCTATTTTTATGATCATAAGATTTTTCTTCTTTAACCTGTTGGTGTAATGGACCACATTAACTGATTTCTCAATGAATGTTGACCCACCCTTGAATACTTTGGATAAATTCCACTTGGTCTGGTATATAATTCTAACATTCCTGATATATCTAAGTCTGTTCTGATGCTCTTTCTCTCCAAACTGTTTTTTTGCCTTCAGTATGTCTTTTAATTTTTTCTTGATAGCTGAACATGATGCACTGGGTAAGAGGAACTGCCATAAATAGGTCTTTAGTAATGTGGTGGGTAAGGTACACAGAGCGAGGAAGGTTTCTACAGTCCTATGAATAGGTCTCAGTCTTGTATTGAGCCTATACCACTGGACTGTGAACTTCACACCCGCTTCAGGTATGACAGGATGGCTACAGTAGACTGGAGTTATTTCCCTTCTTCCATATTGAAGACCACAGTGGCTGGAGTTGGGTATTTCCCTTCCTCTAGGTCAATTACGGTCTGGATAAATACTAATAATTTCTCCTGAGGGCAGGATTTATTAAGATGAACAGAGTACTCTGACGTATTTCAAAATGGTTCCTTTTCCCCTCTCTCTGTGAGAAGCACAAGGGGATTTTTCTCCAATATTCACTGTGGGAACCTGGTTAAACCCCTGAGATAAAACTCACAAAAGAATGGAGGGGCCCACCATGACTTGGTTCCTCTGGAGTTTTTAATCTCTCAAACTTGTCCATATTGAGCCTCCAGAAATTCATCAAAATTTCCCCACCTTAGCAATGGCTTCCACAAAGGTTTGAGTTCATGGGTTTTTGCTCCAGCTAGTTGTGATTCTGTTATCTACCTATTGGTCTCTCCAATTTTGGGGGCGGTGATTTGCCTTGTGACCCCACCACCCTGGTGGATCTAAGAGCTGTTGATTTTTTAGTTTTTTTCGAGTTTTTACTTATTACTAGGATGGAGTGGCAACTTCCAGCTTCTTATGTGCCAGACCAGAAACCGGGAGTCACTCTCTTCTCTTCTTACTCTCTATTTTCTCCCCAGGCATTAGTATTCACTCACACATGATTCCCATATCTCTATTAATCTACCCTGTACCACCTTTCCTCCAATTTCCAAACCTAGATATTCAATTGCTTATTAGACATTTCCTCCTGAATAATTTATAGGCACTTCACATTAAAAATGTCCTAAATCAATTATCCTCTGATTTGACATTTTTCCTTGTATCTTCTACCACAGTAAGAAGTTACTACCATTCATTTACTTAGTGGCCCAAACCTACCAACTCTACAAGAGAGGTGACTATCTTCCTCCTTTGTGATATCTCTGTAACATGAACACGTCTCTATTATCACATGTATGTTTTATCTATCTGTCTTCCTGCTATACTAAGCTACTCAAACACATTTTTTATATTCCTTGTACTTTGCATAGTCCCTGGAACATGGAAGGTACTCAGTAAATTTGGAATGAATGAATGAATTCTGATCTTTTAGTCATACCCACTTCTGCAGCTATTCTGATCATGTAGTGGGCATAGGACTCCAATTGTCCTACAACATGTCACTTTGATCAGTCTGATTCTGAGTTACTGTTGAAAGAATCTGGCTATTATGTGAGTACAAACTGCCTTGTCTTAAAGCTCTTAGCGCTAACATCAGAAAGAAACAAATTTTATATAACTACTGAGTTAATTTTAATTGGTCCTTATACTATTAATTGGTCTTTATACTATTTCTAAAATGAAAACTCGCAGTAAAAATCAGCTTCAAAAATCAGCTTACTATACATTGTGACCTCAAAGGAGTGCTAATCTATATTAAATTAAGTTACTTCTTAAATATTACACCTGGAATGTAATTCATCATTTCTTCAAAAGTCTGTTTTGCTCCTTTTTGCTTTTCATGGAGAGAGCGAGGCTCAGTGTTTTCACAGAATATAGCATCTAAAAAAGAGTAAAAAAAAAATGTTTATGGAATTTGCATCTATTTATATACAAAGTAGTTCCTCACAGTAGAAATACTAAACCAAGACTTCTAAGTCTTTTAAATCCAATTAAAATCACAAAGTACATAAAACATAAACACATGGGAAAACACAAACCTCTAAGAAGTGTTATGAGTGAGACCAAACGGTGTTCCTGAAACAGTTGTTCTAGCTTACACTGAAGATAGTAGTCAGTATACATTTCCAGGGTGTTTTTAAAGAGGATTCGCATTCCCATTAAGAGATGATGAAGCCAGTCAGGAATTTGGAAAACCACCCGTCCTGAAATGGATCAAATGGAATACCTTGTTGTTCCAGATAAACTGATATTTTGAACATTTTCTAATATAGAATGCACAAATGACAATAGTCAATATTTTATCTGCAAATGCTAGCAACTTTAATACGTTCAAGACCAATTATATTGAATTCTTATAAAAAAAAAGTACCTTCAATTAAAAAAAAACTTATGATGGGGCAATACTCAAAATCATTATTTGCATCATAGAAGAAATAAGATAGATGACTGAAAAACAGGTCTTAACATAAACCACTTAGATCTTACCTACATACATCAGGTAATCGTAGACTCCTTCAACAGTCATCACCTCCATAAAATAATTCTGATTTTGCTTTCTCTCTGTATTCTCAGCACGGTTTGCATTATTCTTAAACAGATCATTGAAAAGCTGAAGTGTAAGTTTAAATAACAAAGACATATTTATTAATATTTATCAATAAACACATGCTGTTGATAATGACTAAAGTAACACAGAGCAAAGGCATTTAAACCTTTTCCAATCAAAATGGAAATATCAGGTTAAGATAGGTTTCTAAAATTCCACATTTACGCCCAAAATTGCGTTAAAAAACACATGTTCCCCCCAAAATATTACATAAAAGTCTGCATTCATTTTAGGCACAACAGATAATTCATTATTTATAAAGATTCACTCCTTTGTTTTTATATACCAAAATAACATATTAAAATATATATTACTGATAGTTAATCTTAAAACATGATTTAAAAATTATAAATCACTAATTAATTAATGAGTAGGGGTGAAAATTCAGCTTTAAGCAAAGTTTATTTGGACAGTAATATTCAAAGCCCAGAAAGGCCTAATTGAAATGAAAAAAACAGGATATGAAGAATTAATAATAGTAAAAATTATGAAATGCAACTAACTCTCGCCTCTACTTACCCCAAAACTACGCAAAAAGAATCTACTATCGATAATAATCAAATATATCTTAGGTAACTAATTTTACTGAAGAAATATTTTATTCATTTACACATTCATTCAATAAACATTTATAAAGTAATTTCGACGTGCCAGACCAGATAGCGTGCCAAGGGCAAGGAATACAAAAATGGGTCACTGTTCTCTAAAAAATTTAACATCTAATAAAAACAGGTCAAGAAAACAAATGAAATGGCATAAAACAGGCACTATGAGAGAAGCAAAGTACAGAGGACTGTGGAGGAAAGTATATTCAATTTTATCTGAAGATGAATTTTTAAAAAGCTTCCTAGAAAAGGAAGAGAACACACACAATACATTCTATTGGCTCGTTTGTCAGATAGTCTTAATGCAGAGGCATAAGTTTAAAACATTTTTCCCCAACCAAAGAAATATGAAAATGGCTCTCCCTCCTGATACATTCCCCATACTCTTCTACATCCTTAATTTTTTCATTAAAAAATAGTAACAGTACAGTAAGTCTGGAAAAGAAGGAGAAAAATAACTCAACCACCTAATACTGTAACTATCATACTTTTGTATATTCCCTTCTAGTCTCTATGTACATAGCTGCAATCAGTGGAGTTCAAAAATTATCATGTTATACTTTTTTCACTTAGCACCATATCAAGTATCTTTATGTTGCTTTATAGTTTTCACTTAGCACCATATCAAGTATCTTTATGTTGCTTTATAGTTATCGGAAGCACAATTTTATCTGCAGCAAAATATTCCCCGAGCAGATGTTCCTTAAAATAATTAATCATTTCTGTAATGTTGGAGTTTCATGTTGTTTCCAATTTTTCATTTCTATAAACAATACTTTAATGAACATCTTCACATGTTATAGGTTCTTCTATTATTTTCTTCTGACAAATTCCTGGCATTTAAGTCATGAGTCACGAGGTTAAAGAAGCCTAAACACCTGATGGATTTTGTTACAAAGTACCAAATTCCTTTCCTTAGAGGCTGGGCCCATTTATAAATCATCAGCAAAGTAAGTTTCTGGTTTGACCAAACTTTCATAAAGCTATTTTGCAGACATATTCCTTATATACTAAAATTCACACTGCAGTATAGTGACTCTTTCCTTATGTTTCCCCTGGGTAATCTTCTAAAATACTACCCAATAGGTCTTTCATAATCCATCATTCACAAAAGCATGCATACGTAGTGAAGGTCAACTAAAAGAGAATTTCTTAAGAAGCTGTTACATCTTTTCAAGCAGTTTTGAGTTTCAATCTCTAGGTACAGTCACAACAATCCTGAGAGAGAGGACAAATATTACAAAGACTAATGAATTGCATTTGTGTCTATCTTTTGGGAGACAGAGCTATTACTGAAGAGGGCTGAGACTTACTCTTGAGAGCCACTTAAAATGATGCTCGAGCAGAGAGGAGGAAAAAGTCAACATCCATATCTCAATTCCTCCTCTTGAACATTTTAACATTTTTTACTTTATAATGGTATTTAGTGGAATTTTTGTGTTCAATAAAGATAAATGTAAAGGCTCTATTAAAGAAAGCGAAATGTACATTAATATAAACCACAAACAAAATTAACATAAGCCAAGTTTTCAGCCACTATATTCTTTAGAGCAGTAGATAGGTTAGCTGCTTCTGCTTCTCCCCACCACAGCCCTGTACCTGTGTGCACTTATTACTCAAGAACCTTAAGTACCAAGTCGGGTTTTATAACACGATAGACTCAATTCCTGTTTTGCCTGAAAATGTCTGCAAGGAATAATAAACCATTATTTAAAAAGATAGTAGACCTAGGGGCAAATTTTATATATATATACACACACACACACACATATATATATATATTTGAAAATAAAACAAAACTTTTTAAAAGGTTTGGATAAATTTAAACAGCAGATCTGACATCACTAAAGAGGTAGAACTGGAAGACAGATCAGAAAAAATAAACAGAGACAGACCAGAAAGTAGCAGAAATAAAGAAAATAAGAGGGAAAGATTAAGATATATGGGAAACAATGAGAATTAAATCAGTATTCCAGAAGCAGGTAAGAGGGAGTAGGGAAAAGACAGTATCTAAAGAGATAATAGCTGAGAATTTTTCAAAACTGGAAAGAAAACTGAGGTAAAATAGCCCCAGTGATCATGCCTCTCTATAGCTACACTCTTGTGTAGTCCTCACCCACATCAACTCTGGGCTTGGCTGCATGACTTGCTTTCGCTAATGGGACAAATGTTTGGGACAAATGTTTGGGACAAATTGCTAAATGTTGAGCAAACGGAGCCCTGGAAAGTTGTGTGTTGGGGCTTGCCCTCTTAGAATGCTGCTATCACATGAGCCTAGGATTGCTTGCTGAAGACACATGGCCCAGCCAACAGGCCACCAACATTCAGAATCATGAGCAAATATAATAGCTGTTTTAAGCCATTAACTTTTGGAGTGAATTGTAACACAATGTACAAGTGATACAGAAATCAGTACCTAAAAGAAGGGTGCTGCCATAACAGAAACCTAATATACAATGGCATTGGCTTTGGAAGCTAGAGGTGGGTGAGCTGGAAAAGTGGCAAGGAGTATGTTAGTAAAACCTGGAAAAATGACAAACAAGTGTTATTGTAAGTTTGAAAAGCAATGAGGTAGCTATTACTGAAAATGGAAAACTTATATCATATGGATTGTGTTCTTTGACCACAATGATTAAACTAGGATTCCAAAACAATGAGAAAAGGATAACCTGAAAATTCAAAAATGTTTGGAAATTAAGAAACATTTATAAATAACACACAGGTCAAAGAAGGAATGATAATGGAAAATTCTGTACTGAATAACAAAAATACTACATGTGGAATTTACAAGCCATAGTTAAAAACAGATTTAAAGGGAAATGTACATATTTTAATGCTTATATTAGAAAAGGGTAAAAATTATTAAATTAAGCATTAGCTCTACCTGAAGAAGTTAAAACTGTAACAGAAATATAAGCCCAGAGAAATATAAAGAATAAAAAATTTTTAAAAATAGAGTCTGATAGAAAACATCAACAAAGTCAAAAGATAAAACAGACAAAATCTTGGCACTGTCAATCAAATAAAAAAAAACAGAAAAGAAAAACGAGAAGACAAAGAATGTTGGGAATAAAAGGAGACATAACTATAAGATGTCAGAGACAATGAAAAGAGAATATTATTGATAACATCACACCAATAAATTTTCAGATTTAGATAAAGTGGAAAATTTACCAAAAAATAGAGCTTATCAAAACTGACTCATAAAGTAATAAATGAATTTTATAATTGTTAAGGAAATTAAATTGGCTGTTAAAAAAATCTCCATACAAACAAAATTTGAGGCCTACATGACTTTACCAAGTTCTAGCAAATATTAAAAGAATAACTAATAACTCCAATTATTATATAAATGTCTACCAGAAAATGGAAAAGGCTATTAGAACTTTGATATCAAAAGCTAACATGGATAAAATGAGAAAGAAAAATTATAGATTATTTCCACCCATAAATATGAACGTGAATTTCCTTAACGTCATAAAGGATATCTACCAAAAAAGCTATATTATACTACTTAATGGTAAAACAACAAAACAATTTCCTTTGTATAGCAGGTTCTAACCAGGAATGAAACAAAACTGCCATGATTTGCAATTAATTACGTGTATCTAAATAAATTAACAGATATATTACTAAAACTAATACAAGTCTAGCAAGAACATTGAATAAAAATTAACTGTATTTCTAAAAAAAAGAATTAACTGTATTTCTGTTTACCAACAAAGTTATAAAATGAAAAAATAGTAAAGATACTATTCATAGTAATAACAAAAATGAAAATGGAGGAAGGGGGCCTGTCCTTTGAGCTCCTGTAACTCCCATACTGGACACTACACCTTGGCACTAAACAGCTTCTTGAGGACAAGGAATATGTCTTTATATTCCTAGTGCCTGGCATTCAATAATAGGCACACAATAAAATGTTTGTTTAATGAATGGATTAAATATTTTACAGTCTATTAAAATTACGTAATACCATCAAATAAATGTAAATACAGTATAGCAATTAATTCCTTGATTATTAGAAGCTAGTGATTTATAACTTAAGAAAACCACTTTTAAAAATCCCTCAAGGCCGGGAGCGGTGCCTCACGCCTGTAATCCCAGCACTCTGGGAGGCCGAGGCAGGCGGATTGTTTGAGCTCAGGAGTTGGAAACCAGCCTGAGCAAGAGCGAGACCCCGTCTCTACTAAAAATAGAAAGAAATTAATCGTACAACTAAAAACATATAGAAAAAATTAGTCGGGCATGGTGGCGCATGCGTGTAGTCCCAGCTACTCGGGAGGCTGAGGCAGTAGGATTGCTTGAGCCCAGGAGTGTGAGGCTGCTGTGAGCTAGGCTGACACCACGGCACTCACTATAGCCTGGGCAAAAGAGTGAGATGCTGTCTCAAAAAAAAAAAAAAAATCCCTCAAACACAGAAATGGTAGAAGTTTGTAAATACAATATCTAAAGAAACATTTACCACATTAAAGCAAAGAACCAAGTAATTACACACAATAGCCTCTGTATATTGTACAACTGTTTTCTAT
>CAUYSK010022975.1:0-48732 GCA_963575035.1 Avahi laniger
AGAGTTCTGCTAATGGGTATGAAATTTCTTCTTGGAGTGATGAAAATGTTCTAAGTTTAGATTGTGATGATGATTACTCAACTCTGTAAATACACTAAAAATCATTGAATTGTTTTATCTGGGTGAATTTTATGATATGCAAATTATATCTCAATAAATCTGTTTTAATAAAATTGACTAGTAAAATGAACCCTGATGCATCTGTTCCAGCTTCAATAATTATTAACTTGTGGTCAACCTCTTTTCATCTATACCCCCACTCCCCACTCCCATATTATTTTGAAGCAAATATCAGACATCTTGCAATACAGAATTTAAAACCAGAAAAGTCCTATAGCGCAGTTGGCTGGCTACATAGTTCTTGGCTGTGTGACATCCAAGCTTGGCTCCCCAGCCTTCATGGAAAATTGCAAATGATACAATACCTGGTAGTAAATATCTCTTTCTGCTTAAACTTTTCTGTAACTAAGAAGCTTGATTGTTGTAGCCACAATTGACATTGACCTTTAGAACATATTCATCCACCGAGGGTGTTTTGATGTGGCTGTGGTGTCTAAAAAACAATGTTAGAGTATTGTCCATCCATAATGAAAGCTCCCTGGAATCCCAGAAGCCTTCTGGATTCCACATGTAAAACTAGGTGAGGATGGATTGGAGGAGGGATCATTCTTTCCCAGGAGAAACCCCAATAATAAAGAACCGATGCTTATGAATAAAGTCAAACATATTATTGCATTGGTTCTCTACCATCTTGGATTCTGATTCTGATTTCATAACGAAAATCTGTCTCCTTTCCTGAAAGGTGATGGATGAAAACACTATTCCCTTGCCCTTGGTAGTTGGCAGCATTGGCTCCTCTTGTCATATCCACTACAGCCTGGACTTCCCCCTCAGCTCCTCCCTGTATCATGAGTAAGCTAAGTAAGCTCTGGTTAACATCTCCACCCAACCACATTTTTAACATAAAATAGAATCAATGGTCTTTTTTTCTTCATTTTTTTTTACTTCAATAGATTTAGGTGGCACAAGTGTTTTTTGTTACATGGATGGATTGTGTAATGCTGAAGTCAGGATTTTAGAGTACCTGTCACTAGAATAGTGTACATTGTACCCAACAGGTAGCTTTTTATCCCTCACCACCTTCCCACCTTCTTAATTTTCAATGTCGGCCACACCACTTTATGACTGTATATATCCCTTGTTTAGCTCCCATTTATAAGTGAGAATACATGGTATTAATATTTGTTTTTCCATTCCTGAGATACTTCACGTAGGATAATGGTCTCCAGTTCCATCCAGATTTCTGCAAAAGACATTATTTTATTGCTTTTTATGGCTGAGCAGTAATTGGGTAGATACCCAGTAGTACTTGGGTAGTAGTGACATGGATAGATACCCAATAGTGGGATTGCTGGATTGAATGGTAGCTCTACTTTTAGTTCTTGGAGGAATCTTCATACTGTTTTACATAGCAGATGTACTAGTTTACATTCCTTCCCCAGTGTATAAGCATTCCCTTTTCACGGCATCCAGACCAACATGTATTGTTTTTTGAGTTTTTAACAATGGCCATTCTCACAGGTATAAGGTGGTATTTCATTGTGGTTTTAATTTGCATTTCCGTGATGATTAGTGATGTTGAGCATATTTCATATATTTGTTGTCCATTTGTCTACCTTCTTTAGAAAAAAAATCTGTTCATGTCTTTCACTCACTTTTTATGGGGTTATTTGTTTTTTTCTTGTCGATTTGTTTGAGTTCTTTGTAGATTCTGGATATCGGTCCTTTATCAAATGTATAATTTGCAAATATTTTTTCCCATTCTATAGGTTGTCTATTTACTCTGTTGATTATTTCCTTTGTCGTGCAGAAACTTTTTAGTTTAATTATGTCCCATTTATTTATTTCTGTTGGTGCTATACTTGCTTTTAGGATCTTAGTCATAAATTCTTTGTCTAGGCCAATGTTCAGAAGAGTTTTTCCTATATTTTAATCTAGAATTTTTGTGATTTCAGATCTTTCATTTAGGTCTTTAATCCATTTTGAGTTAATTTTTGTATACAGTGAGAGATAGGGATACAGTTTTATTCTTCTGTAAGTGGCTATCCAATTTTCCCACACCGTTTATTGAATAGGGCATCGTTTCCCCAGTGTATGTTTTTGTCTGCTTTGTTGAAAATCAATTGGTTGTAGCTATATGGCTTTATTTCTGGGTCTTCTATTCTGTTCCATTGGTCTATGTGTCTACCTTTATACCAGTATCATGCTGTTTTGGTGGTAGTATAATTTCAAGTCTGGTAATGTGATGCATTCAGATTTGTTCTTTTTGCTTAAAATTGTTTTGGCTATTTGGTCTCTTTTTTGCTTCCATATGAAGTTTCGGATTGTTTTTTCTAGGTCTCGAAAAATTACATTGATAATTCAATGAGAATTGTGTTGAATCTGTAAATTACTTTGGGCAGTATGGACATTTTGACAATGTTGATTAAAATCCTTCCAATCCATGAACATGGGATGGTTTTCCATTTATTTATGTCATCTATGATTTTTTTCATCAGTGTTTTATAGTTCTCCTTGCAGAGATTTTTTACCTCCTTGGTTTAGTATAGTCCTCGGCATTTTATTTTCTTTGCACCTATGTAAAAGATACTGAGTCCTTGATTTCACTCTTAGCTTGACTTTTATTGCTATATAGAAATGCTACTGATTTATATACATTAATTTTGTAATCTAAGACTTTGCTGAATTTATTCATCAATTCTGGGAGTCTTTTGGTGGAGTCATTAGGGTTTTCTAGATATGAGATCATGTCATCAGCAAGCAACAATAGTTTGACCTCCTCTTTCCCAATTTGGATGCTCTTTACTTCTTTCTCTTGCCTCATTATTCTGGCTAGGACTTCAAGTACTATGTTGAATAGAAGTGGTAACAGTGGGCATCCTTGTCTTTTTCCAATTCTTAGGGGGAATGCTTTTAACTCTTCACCATTCAGTATGATGTCAGCTGTGGTTTGTCATATATGGCTTTTATTATTTTGTGGTTCCCTCTATGGCTAGTTTGTTGAGGGTTTTTTTCATGAAGGGTGCTATATTTTATTGAATGCTTTTTCTGTATCTATTGAGATGATCATATAGTTTGTGTTTGTACTTCTATTTATGTAATATAACTTATGTATGTTGAACCATTCTTGCATTTGTGGGAAGAAATCCACTTGATCATGGTGAATTATCCTTTTGATGTGCTGCTGGATTTGGTTTGCTAGTATTTTCTTAAGGATTTTTGCATCTATGTTCATGAGGGACATTGGTTTGTAATTTTCTTTTTTTGTCCTTTCCTGACTGTGGTATCAAGGTGATACTGGCTTCATAGAATGAGTTAGGGGTGATTCCTTCCTTCTTGATGTTGTGGAAAAATTTCAGTAGGACAAATACCAGTTCTTCTTTGTAGGTCTGGTAGAATTCAACTGTGAATCTGTCCGGTTCTGGGCTTTACTTATTGGGAGATTTTTTTTATTACTGTTTTAACATTGCTACTTATTATTGGTCTATTCAGGATTTCTGTTTCTTCCTGGTTGAACCTTGGGAGGTTGTGTGTTTTCAAAAATTTATCCATTTCCTCTAGATTTTCTGGTTTATGTGTATAGAGGTTTTCATATTAATCTTGGATGATATTTTGTATTTCTGTGGTATCAGTTGTAATGTCTCCTTTTTCATTTCTGACTGAGCTTATTTGAATCCTTCCTCTTCTGTTTCTGGTTAATCTAGCTAGTGGTCTATAGATTTTGTTTATCTTTTCAAAGAAACAACTTTTTGTTTTGTTGATCTCTGGTATTATTTATTGGCTTTCATTTCATTTAGTTCTACTCTGATATTTGTTATTTCTGTTCTCCTAGCTTTGGGTTTGGTTTGTTCTTCTTTTTATAATTCCTTTAGGTGTGACATTAGGTTCTTAATTTGTGATCTTTCTGTCTTTTTGATGAAGGCATTTAGTGCCGTGAACTTCCCTCTTAGCACTACTTTAACTGTATCTCAGATATTTTGGAAGCTTGTGTTGCCTTTCTCATTCAATTTGAAATTTTTTAAAATTTCCATCTTGATTTTGTCATTGACCCAAGGATCGTTCAGCAGCAGGTTGTTTAATTTCAATGTATTTGTGCAGTTTTGAGAGTTCCTCTTGTAATTGACTTCAGTTTTATTTCACTGATGTCTGAGAAGATATGTGGTATGATTTTAATTTTTCTAAATTTGCTCAGACTTGTTTTGTGGCCTAACATATGATCTTTCTTAGAAAATGTCCCATGTGATGATGAGGAGAATGTATATTTTGTAGTTTGGAGGTAGAATGTTCTCTAAAAGTCTGGTAGTTCCATTTGTTCTAGAGTCCTGTTTAAGTCCTGTGTTCCTTTGTTGATTTTCTGCCTTGATGATCTGTCCAGTTCTGTCAGTGCAGTGTTGAAGTCCCTGAGCATTATGATGTTATTTTTTTATTTCTTTTCTTAGATCTAGCAGAATTTGTTTTATGAGTCTGGGAGCTCCCATGTTAGGTGCATATATATTTAGGATTGCTGCATCTTCTTGTTGAATTGATCCCTTTATCATTATAAAATGACCATCTTTGTCTTTTTTTTTACCATTGTTGATTTAAAGTCTATTTTATCTGATATGAGAATAGCTACTCCTGCTTACTTTTGGGTTCCATTTGTGTGGAATATTTATCCCACCCCATTATCTTGAGTTTATGAGAATATTTGTGAATTAAATGGGTTTCCTGAAGACAACATATATTTGGGGATAGGGTTTTTTTTTTTTTTTTTTTTTTTATCCTTTCAGCCAATCTGTATCTTTTCAGTGGGGCATTAAGACCATTTACATTCAATATTAGTATTGATATGTAAGATACCGTTCTGGTCATAATGTTGATTGTTACCTAGTTGTTTTGTTTTCTCCCTTGTGATACTGTCTTATAAGAGCTGTCAGTTTTAACTTTTGAGTGTTTTTACACTATTGAGTATCAATTGTTTTGTTTCACGTATAGAGCACTTTTAAGCATTTTTTGTAGAGCAGGTCCAGTTGTGACAAGTGTTTGCTTGCCTGGGAAAGACTTTATTTCCTCCTTCATTTATAAACTTAGTTTTTCAGGATACTAAATTCTTGGTTGGCAATTATTCTGTTTAAGAAGACTAAAAATGAGACCCCAATCCCTTCTGGCTTGTAAAGTTTCTGCTGAGAAGTCTGCCATTAGTCCGATGGGTTTTCCTTTGTGAATTTCTTGCTGCTATCATCTAGCAGCTTGAAGGATTTTCTCCTTCACTTTGACTTTGGCCAGATTGATGACTGTGTGCCTTGGTGATGTCCTGTTTGCCTGATTCTTCCAGGTCTTCAATGACCTTCTTTTATCTGGATGTCTAAATTTCTAGCAACACCAGGGAAGTTTATTCCCATTATTCCCTCAAATAGATTTTTCATGCTTTTTGCTTGTTCTTCTTCTCCCTCAGGGACACCTACGATTCTCATATGTGTTCACTTTTCATAATCCCATATTTTTCAGAGAAATTGATCATTCTTTTTTATTCTTTGTTCTTTATATTTGACTGACTGAGTTAATTTGAAAACTTTGTCTTCAAATTCTGAAATTCTTTCTTCTCCTTGTTCTAGTCTGTTGTTAAAATTTTCCACTATATTTTAAAATTCCCTAAATTACTTTCATTTCCAGAACTTCTGCTATATTTTCTCTTAGGTTATCTATCTCTTTAGTGAATTTATCATTCATATCCTGAATTATTTTTTTGATTTCCTTGTGTTGGTTTTCAACTTTCTCATTGATTCCATTAATCTTACTTGTAAACCATATTCTGAATTCCATATCTGACATTTCAGTAATTTTCTTTTGGTTGGAGTCCATTGCTGGAAAGCTAGTGTGATCCTTTGTGGGTGTCAAAATTCCCTGTTTCTTTCATGTTGCCAGAGTTTTTATGCCAATTCCTTCTAATCTGGAGCCTCTTCTCTCAGCTCAAAATAGATAGCTTTGCAGTACACCTGTTCTCCTCTGCTGGGAACTCTGTTGCTCAGTGAAGAGAAGGAGAGGTCCCTGGGTGGCATGCTTGAGATCTGCTCCAGAAGATTGACCAGATGGGAGAGGGATGAATGCATTGCGAGGCTGTGACAGTCTGCTCTCTTGTGTCTTCCATTCCCCTGTGGTTGTCATAGTCTAAGCAGGTGCTGAGGAATGTTTGTGTGGTGGGGTGGGCCGGTCCCTAGGCCACTGCTGAAAGCTCAGGTGGGTGCAGAGCAGGTCCCTCTCCATGGGACCATGTGGCTGTGGGTTTTTCTCTGCCCAGGTCAAGTGGCGGTAGCAGTGGCAACAAGGACACTCGCCCTTCCCAGGTCATTGCTGGCGGCACTATCCAGCAGCAGCGACAGCAGCTGTGCTATCCAAATGGTGGTGGTGCACACTGGGGCTGTGGGTGCCTATTCCACCCGGGTCCTGCAGCAGATATGGTTGGACAGGACTACCTAGGCAGCAGCAGTGGGCTCTGGGCCCATGGGCACTTGTTCTGCCTGGATCCCCAGGTGGCAGTAGGAGTACGTGGCGCCTACCCACAGGATGTGTGACTGCACCCCGCCTCCCTGCTTCCTCCCCAGTCTGGCAGGGGTAATGAGGAGGTGGCAGCAACAGATCTGACCCCACACAGATGCAGCGCTCTGGGGCTGGGACCTCAGAATGGCACCAGCTGTAATGTCCAGGGTGCAGAAGTCAGCAGGCCCCTGTTGTGCCTTCTCTCCAGGGCAATGCCACTGCAGCCCCCAGTCAGCTCCCTGTATCAGCTCGGAGGCCTGCAGCAGGTGGGATGGGGAATCCTCCTGCAGCTCCAATTGCAATGTCCACGTGGGGAGTGTGGAGCCCCTGGATTCTCTCCTATGTTCCTTCCCCGTGAGGGCACCTTCCCCAGGTACCTCCAACCCTGTGGAGCAGGTCACCCCACTTCCCTCTCCTTCACTACTTTGGGAGCCTCCTGTCTCCTCTGTGGATTCCAGATTTTCTCTCTTAGACGATCGATCCAAGGATGAATATCTACTCTCCACTTCCGATCCTCTCTGTGAGAGCAGTGTGTGCAGGCTGGCCTGGTCTGCCATCTCGACCCCAACCCGGATCAATGGTCTTTATGTGAAGTGGGCTCGGAATCCCCTGGCCTAGGCTGAATTCCTGGTTCTGTCTCTTGTTAACTGTATGACCTTCAGCAACATACTCCACCTTTCTCATTCTCTGTTGCTCCATCGGTTGCTTCGACATGGGAATAACAACTCCTATCTTACATGTTGGTTGACCGAATAGCACGAAGTTAGATTTATAAGGCACCTAGCTCGATGCTTGATATGAAACAGCCTTTTAACAACTGTGGTTCCTGCCAGGCGTGGTGGCTCACACCTGTAATCCTAGCACTCTGGGAGGCTGAGGTGGGTGGATTGTTTGAGGTCAGGAGTTCAAGACCAGCCTGAGCACAAGCAAAACCCTGTCTCTGCTAAAATTAGAAAAAAATTAGCCAGACAACTAAACATAGAAACAAAAAATTAGCCAGGTGTGGTGGCTTATGCCTGTAGTCCCAGCTATTCGGGAGGCTGAGGCAGGAGGATCGCTTGAGCCCAGGAATTTGAGGTTGTTGTGAGCTGGGCTGATGCCACAGTCAGAGTGAGACTCTGACTCAAAAAAAGAAAAACCAACAACCAGAAAAACCACAATTGTGGTTCCCACCCGGCCTGCCGCTCTTTATTAGTACATGTGAAATTGGGTTAGATCTTGATTTGGCATCTTCTCAATCATAAAAGATTAGGCTCTTGGTGTTGGTGTTGTTTTGATTTTAAGGAATGCACTCATTTTTTTCTACATATGTCATTTTGATGTAATAAGAATCATAACAATAATAAACATTTATTGAGAGCTGCTCTGTTGCAGACACTGTTCTAAGAGATTTTAGGACCCTATTTCATCTTTCTCAGCCTCACTATGAATTGAGGATTATCCTAGAGAGGAGAAAACTCAAATTTGAGATCAATTTACTCACACAACTAGCAAATAGCTGGGCTGTGATTCAAAGCCCACCTGCCTGTTTCTAGATCCTTCCCTGAGCTACTTTCCCATCTGCTCTGAATTCTGTCTCAAATCCCACAGCCTCCTAAACAGGCTCCCCCAGGGTCTGGGGGGAGTTTTTTCAGGGAGATGATATGTAAGAGGCTTCCTGGCTGAAGCAGTCATCGCCTAGTTTCTGAGCTTCCTGCTGCCCTGACTCATCTCTGCTGCCTGCGCCGTGTGGCCAGGGGTGGCTCCCAGGGTCTGGGACATCCTTCTTGACCTGACCCAACACCTTGCTTGGAATTCTGATCCTGCAGATCCCTGATTCCGTGCTGCCTTCCTGGTCCTGGCCCTTTGCCTTAACGACAGGTCCCGGCTGCCTGATTGTTGACCAGCCACCCCCCTACCCCAAACCACTGATGGTTTGTCTTATGACCTGTATGTCCCCGATCTCAGCTTGCACCATGGAAGGCAGCTCCTGAAATGGCTCCCAATGGTCCTGTCTCCTGCGTTCATGCCCCTGTGTAATCCCTTCCCTCAAGGGTCTCGCTTCTAAAGACTGCAGCTTCCATCACACTCACATTCTCTCTCTCCTTCTCTCCCTCTGCTTCTCTCCCCATAGCCTTCCCCTCTCTCTCTCACTCACAATGATGAAGGAAGCTTCCATGTTGCCAACTGCCCTATGGAAATGCCCACGTTGCAAGGAGCTGAAGGGGGCACACAGACAACAGCTAGTGAGGAACCGAGGCCCGTAGTCCACTCACCTGAGTCCTGCCAACAACCACAGGTGAGCTGGGAAGCAGACTCTCCCTAGTTGAGCTGATTGCAGCCTGTGAGAGACCCTGAGCCTGAGACCCAGCTAACCCTTACTGAGATCCTCGATGCTCAGAAACTGTGAGCTAATGTGTGTGCCACTAAGTTTCAGGGTAATTATTTTGGGGAAATAGATAATTGATCCAACCAGTGACTTACGGGGCTTCCCTAGGTGTACCCTTCATCTGTGCCTTAACCTTCAGCCAGCCATGTCACTGCTGCACCACCAGAGCCACCGGATTAGAGGGATCAACTAAACCCTCCCCAGAAATGACTCAAAGGCTTTACACAAAGATGCTAGAGCAAAGCTTCTATGGTATGAATGTTGGTGTCCCCCAGCAAAACTTGTAGGTTGGAACTTAACCCCGTAATGGATTAAGAGGCCTACGGGAGGTGATTAGGTCATTAGGTCTCCACCGGGAGTGGGATTAGTGCCCTTAATAGAGGGTTTGAGAGAGCCCAACTGTCCCCTTTTTGCCCTTCTGCCATATGAGGACACAGCAACAAGACACTGTCTGGGAAGCAGAGAGCAGCCCTCACCAGACCGAATCTGCTGGCACCTTGATCTTGGACTTCCCAGCCTCCAGAACTGTGAGAAATCAAATTTCTATTGTATATAAATTACCCAGTCTGTGGTATTTTGTTATAGCAGCAGGAACGGACTAGCCAAAGACAATAGCCAAAGACAATTAAATTGACCATCAGTGGAAAATGACCTTATTCTTTTAGGAAGTACGTTCTCAGTGGGGGGCAATATTGCCAACAAAGGGGAGAAATTGGTTCTTGGGAGGTAAAAAATCCTACTTTTTTATGTACAAAGCCCAGATGTATGTACAATATGTAAACAATATCTGTGTGGTATTCAAATTTCACTGGTGTTAGGGGTGGGTAATCATCACAAAAACCAAAAAAGGTTGAGAAAACTCTGTTTACAGATAACGCACCTGGCTGCCCATGCAGGTAGGATGCTGGAAGGAAGAATGAGATAGCAGACATATCAGAGAAAGCTAGTATAAGAGGTTAGGTGTAAGCTAACAAGAAGCTTCTGGAATCTTCCCCAAGCCCAGTTAAGGGCCTGGGGGTGCTCCTGGGGGTGCTCTTGGCACCCTGCACTCCCCCATTATGGAGCTTAGCACACTTTCTAATTTCCTTCTCGCTTGTCAAGAAAATCTGTTGTGGGCCCAGAGCACCCCAGCACAGTGCCTGGCACATGACAGAAAGTCAAGAAAAGACCTTTGTCCTTAACTGGTTGTGCACCTTGGGCTGTTTCTCCCAGGCTCCAGGAAATTGTAGTCGGCACCATGGCTGCCCCACTCCAGCATCACCACAGGTCTGTTCTGTGCTGCCCTGGAGTGCCGGGGTTGCTTTAGTTCCCCAGAGCGGTTTGGAAAGGGCTTCCCTCCTCTGGGGCCATGCAGAGTCAGAGAGCTTCTGTTCCTCGGGGACAGCCTCAAGTGAGAGCCCATGAGCCGTACCCAAAACCTGTGGGCCCTGTGGCTGAACCCAGCTCCTGTGCCAGGCTCAAAGTCTCTCCCCGGGGCCCATGGTCTGTGCTGGGGCCTTCCTTCTGGCAGCCTCCCCACTCAGTTAACAAGACACGCCTGGGCATAGTTAGTCCCAGGTGTGACCACAGCTCGCCAGCTCCCTCTTGAGATGCTCTCTCAGCGCACGAGGATTGATGGGTGCAACTCGATCCTGGGAGGGGACCAGCTCGCTGCCCTCACAGTCCGGGTGAATCTGACTGCGAGGCCCCCACACCCCAACAACACCACAGTTTAAACACACAAATTCTGGCACAATTGAAGACGTCTCAGTACTTGAAGGTAATGTCTCACGAACATGTTCATCACTAGGATAGATAAGGAGGAAGTCAAACCTGCTTGAACTTGAGGTGAGACTCGGGATAAATAAGACCTCAGAAGGAAGATGAGCATCCACCTTCATTCTAGTTTGAAGACTCAACCCGCTGTGACTCGGATTCAAATACCGTTGCCCCAACTCACTACCACGTTGCCTTGGGCAAGTTTATTAACTTCTCTGTGCCTCAGTTCCCTGAGACAAGGATAATAGTGGATAACAAGGATAATAGTGATACCTGCTCATAGGGCTGCTGACAGAATGAAACGAGGTGATGAAAGTGAAGGACTAGGAACAGTGCCTGGCACATGGTGAGTGCTCAAGGACTGTCACCTCCATGGACTAATGGGACCCTTCCTGGTAGACATTCCCACGTGCACTGCAATGCCAGACCCCCAAAGTCATTCTTCTCTTCCTTCTTCCCTGCTGCTAGAGGTAGCTGTCCACATTAGGTTTTGGAAATGCTGGATATTCATGTCCCCAGGCTCCCTCCCAGCAAAAGACAGTCATGGTTCTGTACTGGCCAATGAGATGAGAAGGGAAATCTGTGGGAGGTGTCTAAGAACTATTTTCTCCTTAATGAAAGAGACGTGTGAAAAACAACTCTTCCCCTTACATGCTTTGAGTACTCTGGTGTGAAGACATGATGCATGGAGCTGAAGCAGCCATCTTGCCACCGCAAGGGAAGAGCCACATGGATTGCAGAGACTTAGACTCAATGCCTTGATATTTCTGATCACTGATATCGTTGCTCCTACCCTGGAAACTCCTACCTCCTGCCTTCTTATTAACTAGGACAACTTGATACCTTTCATTTTAAAGCTACTATAAGTCTCACTTTCTGTTACTTACAACCAAGAGTATCTTAATTAATATCATAAGCTAAAGAATTTTTTCAACATAACCCTGTGACACAAGTATTGTTACCATTTCGCAAGTGAAGAAGCTGAAGGCAACGTGGTAGGAGCTTTCAAGACATATTACCTTTCAGGATATATTCAATCCTCATAAAAACTCTGTGAGGTGGGTTTGATCTCCATTTACAGATTGCTGCACAAGCATAGGAGATTAAATGATGCCCAGCCTCACACAATTCCTACATGGAAGAGACAGGACTTCAACCCAGGTCTCCCAACTCTAAAAACAATATTCTTCCCAATGTTCTTTGGTGTTATTTCTCAGCATCATGATCCTTTTGGACATTTTCTGCCACTGTTGGTGCTGAATAAATAAGAATTCAGCAACCCTAATTTGGGTCATGTCAACCTGAACACAATTATGTTCCTTTCTTAGAAAGTGCATTTGCTAACTAAATATTAATCATAATGAAAAAGGATGGTGTCTACAGCTGGATGAAATTCACAGTCCTAAGACCCATGTGCCAATGCATATTTCTGTCTTTAGGCTCCCAGAGAATTTATATTCCTGATCGCACTTCAACTGGTAATTGCCCAGCGTCTGTTCTTTTTAAATCTTTATAATTTTTTATTGTCTCCCAGATGTTGAGTTGAGCTGCAGTGATTTGAGGATTTCAGTGAGAGGTCCAGCTGCTGGGTTTGGGAAGTATCCATGTTTTGTTTCTTTTCAGTCCTTCAGCTTGAATTTATGATGAGGTTTTGATGAATGGCTCCCTTCTCGCAGCCCTGCCCTCCTCGCATGTGTCTGAGTCTGTGATATCTGCGGTTTAGTTATGTGGATGTGTCTCTTGTTACAAAATTTATGGGATGACTGTTGCCAAGATCCAGGAGCCGGGACCAGGGATTTGTGATCCTAAACACCCTTGACTCCACTCTCCGCAGTATATCCAAAGTGAAGTCGGGGAGACCAGGTAGCTTGTTAATTTAAGGCTCTATCAGGTTGAGAGTTTGAAAAAATGTCGGCTCTGCCGTGAAGTGCAGATATGTGATGGGAACCAAGGATTTCAAGGGCCAAGGAAGGATTAGGGGCAGAGGAAGGAAGGCAGGAATAGGGATGGTAGAGGGAGGGTGGGGGAGGATGGGTAAGTGCATTTACTGTATTAACACAGGTGGGGCCTGACAGCTTGGACCTCTGCTACCCAGAGACTGCTGATACTATGTAATAAACTTGGTTAAGTTTCCTCACTTCTTGGCTTTCCAACTAGATTTTGAGTTCTTTGAGTTGAAAAGCTATCCTGGTTATCTCTCACTGTATAGCAAATCACCCCAAATTCAGTGGCATAAAGCAACAAAAAGTCCCTTTATTATCTCTCATCATTTCTTTGGGTCAGTCTAAGCTGGGCAGTTGTGGCCAGTTGTCTCCTGTAATGGCAATTGGACAGTGGCTGAAGCAGCTGGAGGTTGGCTGGGCATCTTTCTTCAAGTGGTTTTTGGGTCTCTCCATGCAGGGGAGTTTGGGCTTCCTGACCGCCTGGCGGCCTCAGGGGCAGCCAGGCTGTTCCCAGGGCTGAAAACTTCAGAAGTGGGTTTTCCAGGGTCAGTGGCAGCTGTATTGTTATGACCATTCTGCTTCACTCTTTTGGTCAAAGCAGGTGCAAATGCTCATCTAGTTTCAAAGGAAGGGGACATGGACTTCACCTCTTAACAGGAGGAATGTCAAAGTTACACTGTAATAAGAGCTCCAGGGATGGGCGAGCCTTTGGTGGCCACATTGGAATATTTGCCTTCACAATGCTTACCCTTCCCATCTGTTTATTGATCGTTCATTTTTTACCTCTCCCATGGTCCCTATCACTTAACTACCATTACCGCAAGCACTCAATGGGTGCTGACTGCTTGATGCAATTCAATGCAATAAATTGTTTATTGATTCATTTTGCAAAATGCTCATTGAGCACATACTGGGGCCAGGCACTGGGAGGATACCAGAGTGGACAAATCTGCCTACCCTCATCAATTCTATCATCTACTGCAACAGAGGCCAGCGATTATTAAATAATCAATAATCAAAGAAATACATTGGGACAAATTGTATGAAGGAAAAAACCATGGAGTCATAAGTTGAGTACTTAGCAGGGCAGAGAGCGGGTCACAGTTAGAGGTGGGCAGGGCCAGAGATGGCTTTCCTGAGGAACCCATGCGAGGAGGCTGATTAAAAGCCATGCACCAGACAGAGGCACCAAAGGGCGGCCAGGGAGGCCTGGGCACAGAGGGACGGGGCACACCGGGGTGGCTGATGGGCGGATGTCATGGGCTTGTGAAGATGCTCAAAACTTGACTCGTGGGAGTTTAATTCTTTCTCGTGGGGGATTGAGGGACTGTCGGTCAGGACTTAGCCTGGAAGTTAAAAGCCACTCCAGGTATTTAGGGGACCCAAACGTTTATTAGAGGGAATTAGAGGCTTGGGGAGTGAAAGTCAGGAAGGCCATTCTGGGCCGTGGCAGCGTGTGGCATCCGGGCACCATGAGGAACAGTTTCAGCAGCATCCCTGGGAGGCAGCAGCACCCATGACGTGCGTGAGCTCAGGAAGGTGACTCGGGAACGATGAATGTTGCTATCAGGGAAGATCAGTGCTGCTGGGTAATGACAGCTTCTTCTCTTCCCTCTCCCTAATCTCATGCCAGTGCCTCTCCACGTGCAGTCTGACCCAGCACCGCACTGGCAGGGGACCTGGGGACATGAGGCCCCCGAGCTTGCTATTCCCACGTGTCTTAGACCATGGCCAGCGTGAGGTGAGGGACGCTCCTACGGTGCAGAATTTAAGGAGACGCTCCCAAGCTGCCCCTGCACTTGTGTGACCCTGACAGTAAGTGCCTCCTGAAAGTTTGCACCCTCGTCCCAGACCCGTGTGAGATGGGTTTGGAGCCGCCTCCTGGTCTGGAGCAGCAGCCCCCAGTGAAAGCTTCTGGGTCGAGGAAGGCTTGCTGGAGACACGGAGCCGTGTCTTAGCTGAGAACAGGGTTAGCCAAGCGGAGGGAAGATGTATTCCAAGGAAAGAGGACAGCATACAGAAAATTCCAGAGACCTGCAAGAGCTTGGCGCCTTAGCAGGACTGAATGAGAGAAGTCGTTTTAGCAAGATCCTGAGCTCTCCGTCACACTGGGTCTAGCATGTGCTTGTGTGTTCTAAATATTGTGGGTACAGAGCTGGTATTCTTCTGGGTCCTGGCGAGTGACCCCCTGGGCTAACCATGACCCTTCTGTGGAGAAGCTGAAAGGGACCATTCGTTCAGTGAACAATGGCTCAGGCTACAGCCACGGACTGCAGGGGGCCGCAACCACGGCCCCTCTCCCTGGGTCGGAGCAGAAATCAGGAGAAATGAGAAAGGAAGATGCTTTGTCCATATTAGAGAGGGTTTAATTCTTTGTGGAACCAACCACTTCTAATCATCTCTACTAACACCATTCTGGTCCAAAGTACTCTCTTCTCTCACTTGCACGAGAACGACAGCCTCCTGAATGGGGTCCCTACGTCTGCCCTTGCCCTCTACCAGCTACACAGTAGATACGATTATGTCCCCAGTGTCCCCCAAATCCTGCAGTGGCTTCTCATCCACTCGAAGTACAAGCTGATGTCCTTCCAGTCGCCCTACGTGATCTGACCTCCCTCGCGGAGCCCAGCCTGCCCCAGCCGCCACAGGCACCACGCTTTTCCGTGACGTCTACTTCTCCCATCAGACCACACGCGCCGTGAGGTTTCTGCTTATTTTGCACACTGTGTTAGCCAATTGTCACCATGCAGGAGCCCAAGCTCGGTGTTGCCAGAGCTTCTGATTTTTCAAGAGAAATCACATATCTGGATTTTTCTGTCAAATCTGATGTTTAAGCATTGGCAAGTAGTAAAGTTTTTCTTTAATACTGAGCTGGTCAAATAAATTAGCCGCCACAAATCTCTAATCTGGTGAGGGCAGCGACTGCCCTACTGGGCCACGTGTTTACAGGCTTGGCCACCACCGCTAGGCGGAGCTCAAGGCTTCCTCCCCTCTGAGCACACCTGGGCACTCCACCCCACAGAGCCAAAGCCACAAACGCTGTCCCCCTGCGGTGCCAAGGGGAGGCACATCTGGAGTGATGGGCAGAGTGGTCCAAGGCTCTCAAGTCCATGTGGCAAGGTCTCTTTGGTGTTCTCTTGAGACCTCGCTGGATCAGAATTGTCCTGGGTCCTCTAATTGGATTCCTACTGCTCAAACCCTTGGTGCACAGACGTACCTGGGCAGTGTCCACCTGCGAAAGCCAAGCAGGAACAGGGCAAGGCCGGGAGGGGAGGGTGGGAGCAGGAAGTCCCAGCTGGAATCATGACCAGAAGCTTGGGGCACGCACTGGAGGGGACTGAATATCTTTTCCATGAACAAACATCGAAGGACAGGCAGCTTGTGGAGAACAGCGGACTTGGGAACCTGGCCTGCTGTGGTCTGATGTTAGTGCCCCTGCTGGTGTTGAAATCTAATCCCCAAGTGTTGCTATTAAGAGGTGGGGCCTTTAGGAGGTGATTAGGCTATGAGGGCTATTTCTTCATGAACGGGATTAGCGCCCTTATAAAAAAGACTTGACCCTTTTCACCAAGACACATAGAAGGTGCCATCTATGGGGAACAGGCTCTCACCAGACTCCGAATCTGCTGCCTCCTTGATCTGGTACGTCCCAGCCTCCAGAACCGTGAGAAGTAAATTTCTGTTGTTTATAAATCACTCAGCATTTTGTTACAACAGCCCAAGCAGACTAAGATATGGCCCAGTATCCTTCTGTTTAACAAGTTCAGGAGGGAGGAAGTATCTCCATTTTTGCAGATAAGGACAACAGACTTGGGGAAATGACAGGACCCAAGGCCACCCAGCTGTGAGTGAAGGGATTGACTGGAACCCGGGGCTGTCTGATACAGGAGCCGTGAAAGCGCTCACTGTGAATGCACTCCATAGCTCTGCCCAGGAGAGAATGCCTAAGAGAATCATGAAAGCACAGAAGCCACTGATGGAGCTGGCAGGGAACTTTACAGCCACCGACTCCAATTCCCCATTGGACTTGAGACCCTTCTTTATTGCTTCTAACTACTGGTCCCCAGCAAAAGCTCTCGTGACTAAAAGCAGCAAGGTCTCCCTCCTCTCATGTGTCTCACCAACTCAGACTGGAATCTTTGTCTCTCCCCAGCCTGTGGGCCTAACCTGGTGGCTTGTCCTCTCTCCTAGAGGAGATCTGCTGTGTTTGACTAAAAACCCGATCACAGCAATGAAGCCCTCCTGGCTTCTCTAACAATGCATCTTTTATTTAAAAGGATCCCATTTAGCAAAAAGACCCCACGCTGGGATTTGAATCAAGGATCTGTAGGAAGCAGGAGACAGGAGCAAAAATTATGAAAATCCTTTGTTGTGGATCAGAGCCAGTGTCTCTCCCTGACCTAGTGAGGTCCAGGAAGAGCATGTCAAAGAAAGGTTGTCAGGCCATACCTTTGGGGCACTTTGAACTTGCCTCCCTGCCAACGTTTTGAGGATGCTGCTCTGAGAAAGAGCAAGCCGCTCGCCTGGCTTCCTCTCCCCGCCAGCTGCAGACTGGAGTGCCTCTCGTCTCTTGGTCAGTTCTTGTCTGCTTGGCCAAAGGAGACGTCACCCCCTGGTGCCACTGGAGTCGGAGTAACAACAGGCCCGTGCAGATGTGCAGAGGGTGGGTGCTGCGCATGGGTGTGGGAGCAGGTCTCGTCAAAGCTGATTGAGATACGTGATGCATTTCCTCTCTCCCACTCGCTTCATTTGCACACTTTAACACAACTTGCTGAATTACATGAGTTCAGTTGATAAACCCTCCCTCCAGAAAGGCTTCCAAGAGAAAGCGCTCACTGTGAATGCACTAATCAGATCCAGCGAGAAGTCATTGCGGCACCTTCCCCTAAAATACGATAATCCTGTTTCTAATTTACTGATTATGCAATAATCATTAATTTCATGTGCAAAGCACATTAACCTACTTACAGATCTCATGTTTCCTTGTGAAATCATGAATAATATCAGTTCCCTTTAATAAGTGGAACCCCTAAAGAAAATCAAGAATAATTACTTTGTTTATTAACATTTGGTGATTAACATTTCAAAAGCAATTTAAATAAACACAGTGTGAATCTGAGGTGGGGCCCCAAGGTAGAGATCTGTATGGAGTAAAACAACATTCATTTGAACCTGGGCAATTTGAAATTCTTGCACCCAAAGGTGGCTGGCTATTACCGACTTATGTACCAGTCAATCACATCCTCTCCAAGAATCTCAGGTTCTGGTGGATGGGTCCAGGGTCACTCCCACAAGGGTCTCTCCTCCAAAGACAACAGGGGGCTGGAGCTTATTGTCCTCCCGCCCCTCCTCCTGCCCGCACATCCCGACCCTCCAGCGTTCTCAGTGAGACAGAAGCCCAAGCAGAAGCCCAGTCTACAGCAGTCAGTGGGGACCGGCAGGGATGTGAATTCTTACAGCAGAGTCTTATTTCTTCACCTGCTCTGCGCTTTCCAAACTTCCTCTGCCACTGTGGCAGTCTGAATAATGGCCACCTAAAAGGTGCTCATGTCTTAATCCCTGGAGGCTGTGAATATGTTACCTTGTTTAGCAAAACATAAAAATAAAAATAAAAATTATTTAAAAAAAAGACTTTGGAGTTGTAATCGAGTTAAGACTCTTGAGATGGGGAGAGTATCCTGAATCATTTGGGTTGGTCCAAATGCCATCAAAGGTATCCCTATACCAGGGAAACAGAGGGAGATTTTACTACACGAAGCAGAAGAAGAGGTGGCAATGTGGCAATGTGACCCTGGAGGCAGTGATTGCGGTGATGGGGCCACAAGCCAAGGAATGCCGGCCACCTCCAGGGGAGCTGGAAGACACAAGGACTGGATTTTCCCTGATAGCCTTTGGACAGAGCACAGACCGGCCCGCACCATCGTTTCAGGCCAGTGAAACCGATTTTGGATTTCTGGCCTCCAGAACTGTAAGAGAATAAATGCGCATTGTTTTGTAGTAATTACAGCAGCCACAGGCAGCAAAGCCGCCTTTCCGCATGATTTCTGGCATGTCTGCATACCAATAGCACTTTTGTTTACCAACATGTTTCTTTCAGTCAGTTCTGAGCTGATAGCTGTCTACTTTCACCCTGTCCTAGCAATGCAATTCATGAAATCACACAAGTCTGAATATTCAGTTTCACATCATTTTAAACGCTCAGGCTTATGTCCCTTACAATTGTCTAATGAACCACCAGACCCCCAACAGACGTGACCCACACTTTCTGAAACCCCGACCCAGCTCCACATAGCTTGGAAAGAATCCATGGTGCAGCTGAGATTTCAAAACTGCTCTATTAAGTTCAAATTTTCCTTGAAAATGATCAGAAGAAAGAAAGAATCAGCCCCTTTAAAAATAGAAGCCATTTCTCCTGCAAAATTTCACCGAGCCAGATTTTTAAAATGCAGAAATGAGCAGAATCTTAAATCATTCTTGGTAGGGTTACTACCATACAGTTAAGAACCCTTAAAGGGGAAGGAGGGAGCCATGGAGTGTGCTATCAGGGGGTTGTGTCTGATGGCAGCAACCAGCTAACAGGAGCCATGTTTTCCCAGCCTGAAGCAGAATTTCAGGGACCCACGTTTTTCTCTCTTTTTCGCCTCAAGACGAAGGGCCGCATAAAGCAGGAATTACTGTGTGACAGAAAGCGCACAGATTTTTAATGCTGAAGAGTGGTGATGTGGTGGGATCGATAAGGCCCTCGCCTGAAGATGACTATGCTGATTGTGCAAAAGTCTTCCAGGGCTGGGGTAGGGGAATATTTTTCATCCCAAGAATTGGGACCGCTGAAACAGGCAAAGCCAGGGAGGTCCTCAGCTCCAGGAGGAGTCAGACTAGCCCTGCTGAAGCCTGGGAGAAGATATTGACAAGCAATGGTTACCGGGAGGTAAATTCTAAAAGGAGCCAGTCCTGGATTTGCACGGACATTTCCCCATCTCTACACGCTGTTCCATCGCGAGGCATCAGAACGGCACGCGGGAAGCGCATCAGATACATCTGATGGAACGACTGATAAGTGACTAGACTGCCTCGTTCAGTTTATACTAAAAGTATTCTGAAAACAAAATTCTACTTTTTAAGTCAAACAAGCTGTGTATGAGTCCATTTGTGTTGCTATAAAGAAAATACCTGAGGCTGGGTAATTTATAAAGAAAAAAGGTTATGTGGCTCATGGTTCTGCAGCCTGTACGAGAAGCGTGGCGCTAGCATCTGCTTCTGGCGAGGGCTTCAGGGAGCTTCCAGTCCAGGCAGAAGGCGAGGGGAGAGCAGGCGGGTCACGTGGCGGGAGCAAGAGGGGTGCCAGGGTCTTTTAAACAACCAGCTCGCGTGTGAACTGACAAAGCGAGAACCCACTCAGTACAGTGGGGAGGGCACCAAGCCTCTCATGAGGGATCCACCCCCAGGACCCGAACCCCTCCCGCCAGGCCCCACATTCAACGTGGGATTTGAAGGGCGCAAACATCCAAACCACATCAGGCTCGTAGCTTGGACCACAGGCCTGTGACCTGAGGCTCCCCCAGCCACGCCTGGGGCAAACCGAGGCCTCTGGGCAGCAGCAGTCCCGAGTGTCCTCCTTCGCCTCTGTGCCCAAGCACGGGTCTGGCCCATCCTCTGATGGCCAGCATCCACCCCAAATTCTAGGACCGACTCAGTCTGCCTCCTGCAACAACAAAAAAATACCACAGTCTGGACAATTTATAAACAGCAGAAGTTTATTTGGCTTGCAATTCTGGAGGCTGAGAAGTCCAAGAGTACAGGGCCAGCAGAAGGCGAGGACCCTCACACTGCCCCCTAACGTGGCACAGGGCAAGTGAGCACACGCGAGACAGAGAGAGAAGGGGGCCCAACTTTATCCTTTTATCAGGACCCCTCTCCTGCGATAACTAACCCATAACTAGCCACTCCCATGATAATGGCATTAATCCATCCGTGAGGGCAGAGCCCTCAGGACCTAATCACCTCTTGAAGGCCTCACCCTCCAATATTATTACATTGGCAATTAAATTTCAACACTTAATTGCCAATTAAATGTTTTGGAGGGGACGTTCCAACCACAGCAAGGACAAACCTTCTCCCTGCAGGGTCAGTCGAACGCTGACTCGGGCTGTGATGAACCGCTGTGATTTTTGTCTTCCCATTGTCATTCCTCCTGTTTTTGGAGCCAGTGTCCAGGACATGCTGTTGGGGGAGACCTTCTTTAGAATTTCTGGATTAGAACTGAACCATCTACCCTTTCCAGGGGCAGCCATGCACTGCAGACCAAGCCACACAGTACACTCCATCTCCTCGCCACAGCGAGTGTGCAAGGGACGGGGAAAGAGAATCAGGCTCAGCACGTTTTATTCCAAATGCCTCGAGAAAGAATCTCTGTGGCTGGACTGAACCCAACAGCCAGCAGCACCGGAGCTGCTGGATGCCACGGTAGTCAGAGAGTTTTAGGAGAGTAAAGCTGACACGGGGTTACAGAAAACCAAAGGAGAGCAGAGGTACGAGACAGAAAGAGGCGACAACACTGTTTGAGACTCTAGATTCAGCCACACCTGAAGCCTCGGCCCCCTGTACCCTTCATGTATATGAATCGATACATTATTATATTTCCTTTTTTCAAAGTTGGGTCTTCTGGTACATACATTTGAAAGTGTCCTGGTAAATTAGGCCTGAGGCACAGACTGCACCTTTGTAGGAACAGCGCATGTACCTCTTCTAGAGAGGCATGTTGTAAAAAGGCGTGCCTACCTGCTTTGGCTGGGGGCGCAGCCAGACTGTCAAGTTCAGCCTGGATTGAGGCTTGGAGACTTGCCCCATCTGCTGGGTTTCCTTGTACGGGCAGTAACCTGCACAGCCATACTTGGCAGTTCCATGAGTGAGCAAGGGTTTTCTCCTTGAAGTAGCCAGCCTCCAAGATGGTGCTAAATGATGCTCGCCCCCCGGCATTCACACCCTTGTGTGCTCCCTCCCAGCCCTGCGCAGGGTGACCTGCAGAGCCAATAAGACGCTGTAGAAATGAGATGTGCAACTCCCGAAGCAAGGTCATAAAAGATGCTGCAGCTCTGTCTTACTGGCTCTGGGATGACTCCTGAAGCAAGCCAGCCGCCACGTCCCAAGGACACTCCAGCACCTCTGAGGAGTGCTCCACACGTTAAGCAACTGAGTCCTCCTGCCAAGAGCCACCACTGGCTGGCCAGAGCGCGCGCGTGTGTGTGCGCGCGCACGTGCACTCCTTCTTGCAAGCGGCTCCCCCAGCCCCAGTCAAGCCTTCACATAGCTGCAGCCCTGACTGACATGCTGAGTGGAAGCTCCTGAGGGACCACAAGCCAGAAACATCCAGCTGACTCAGGAGACCCACAGAAAGTGCAAGAAATACTTATTGTTGTTTTAAGTCACTGCACTTTGGAGCAATGTGCCCCGCAGCAGTAATAACTAGCGTACTCTGTCAGTCTTCTCGTCTCGTCCTCCTCCTGGCCTCGTCCCAGGCTCCTTCATTCGGCGGCCCAGCCCTGCTCCAGACAGCCTCGTTGCCATCCTCTTTCTTCTAAGACTCGTCCTTTGAAGCCGCCACCCTGCTTTCTCTCCTTTGTGCCTGCTCCTGTCTTCCTCCTCCACCTGAAGAAATGGCTCTTTCTCCTTCGTATGTTCCCCAATCTTTTTCCCCTTGACAAACATCATGACGACAATTACAGTGGATAATCTCTGCTATAAGAAACTAGGTTGCTTCAAGTATCTCAATAAACTGGGAAAATTCTGTTTTTGTTTTGACGCTATTGTTCCCTCGTTTGCTCCATCTGCCCAAAACAGAGGGGAGAAAATCTCCCACATCCCTTTCCTGGAGAGAAGTCCAGGCATCGAAAGAGCCCTGTGCGTTCTGATTTTCCACAGGGCTTTTGCAGCGGCAGAAGGGGGCTGGGACCAGTATACCACCATCGTCATGGCAACGTGCCTCCTGGTGGGGCCTGGGCTGCACTCCCAGGCAGGGAAAGCAGCTCCCAAGTGTGTGTCCCTCACAGAGTGGGCAGCAGGAGTTGGGGCTGCCCAGGAAACAGAGGGGGGCTGAGGCAGTGAGCTGAGCAGGTGTCCCATCTCTGGAGACAGACAGCCAGGTGGGCAAAGCCAGCACGTCCAATCCCAGAGAACAGGGTAAGCTTGACTCAGCATAACCAGAATCATCCACATGGGCAGGTCTTTGTCCTCCCTGCACAGTTCTTGCTCCCTGATGATGTGGTCAGTTCTGGACGGCAGATGGCTCCTGCCTCTGGAAATGAAGCTCAACAGACTCTGTCATTCACTGTGACGGTGGTCTCCAACCTTGGCCTCACACCGACATCACTTAGAGATCTTCCCAAAGCGTTGCTACCTGGCTCCCACCGCAGACACACTGAAATCTCCACGTGACTCTAATGTGCAGCTAACGGTGGGAAGCCTCGCACCACTCCGATGTTCTCAGCCAGGTCTGTGCATGAAAATCACCTGGGTAATTTAAGAAAAGAATGCAGATATCCCAGACCTCCTTGTTTCAAAAGCCCCTCAGCTGGTCCCAGGGATCTGAATTTTTCGCAATCTCTCAGAGGTTCTGGTGAGCTGCAGGGTGGAGTGCCATTCATCCCAGGCAACGTAAGTCAAAGTGTCGTAGAGTGGGTGATCAGTGAAGAATGCGGCAGGAACTGGGTGAACTGGAGGCTTCCATAGGACTAGCTTTACCCACTGTGGGTTAGCTGTGGATGGAGATGTTGTATTCATACTATTAAGTCAAAATTATTATTTGTATAGGCTACAAATGATCTGTCATTAATATTTTTGCACGGTTTGACCTAATAGCAACTCACTGGGAAACAATTGTTTGAAGAGGCTTCAGTAAGATTTTCACCAAGGCCAGGGGTCAGAGTTTAAGGTCTGAAGGTCCCCCACAGGGATATCAGGAGGCCAGCAGGTTCAGCCCCTATAAAGAGAGCACAGGTGGAAGGTGGAACTCACCACAGGCTAATATATCTTGACCCCTCTAACTAACCTGGGAAAGGGCCACAGGTACAAAGTCTTATGTTTATTATTTCCTCTCTTATTAGAAACACTTAATTTTCTTTTTAATCTCTTTTAGATTACAAAAATAATATGAGCTCATTTTAGCTAATGAAACAATGCCAGGATTTATAAGGAAAAGTTAATCCTCTTCCTCCCTGCCCCCTCCACTGCCAGCCTCTTACCCTGGTGACCAGCATGAGTACCCGTCTCGTGTAAGTTCAGGTGGGAAAGGAGTTGTCCCACACAAATGAATTTGCTAAGGAATCGAAACTGTCCCGTTCATTTATGTCACATAGACTTTACAGGAGGCCATTGGTTTGGACCTAGGCCCAACAGAACAAGCAAAAACGGAGTCGCTCATGCTAAAGTTCTGCGATACCAAATCAAAGCCAAGTTGTTTATCTGACCTTGTGAGAATTTGGGAGGGAGAGATAATAGCAAATCCCCAGACAGGCCAGTCTTAGCCGGCGTGATAAGGAAGAGCCCCCTGCTATAACCTTCAACTTTGAAATAACCAATCTGCTTTTTGTTTCTGCTTTCCTCAGCCCTTTTCCATCTATAAAACCGACCTCCTCTGCCCAGCTTGTGGGAACACTCATTCTGTTTCGTAGAATGAAGGGATGCTGGCTTCTAGGATCACAAATAAAAGCCAATTAAAATTTTAAAAACTAAATTTGTCATACTTTTGTCTTTTGACACTTACAAACACTTGAAATAACTTAAAGTCATTTAGCCACTGCGGATGAAGTTTATTCAGAAAGGTATTACGCACTGCCTTGACTTTTAAAATGGGATGGTTCGGGGTCATTGGCATTCTTATAGAACTTTATATTTGAATAATGTTTATATCTGAATAATACTGCTCTGTATGTTAATGAATATCTATTACCAACATCTTCAGGGGCTCTCGATGGGTGCTAAATAGTTCTGGCTAAGATACTTTTTATTTTCTTGAGTCTTTTTAAATGATTCTCTGTGATTCCCATCCTCCCCTACCGTCAATCTGTCAGCTGGAGCTCCCTCTTGGTGTCAAGATACCTTGTTCCATGTTTCATGAACTGAAAAACTGGACTTAAAATAATTAATTGGTTAGAATTGTTTGGAAACTGTGAGTGAATAGGCTCTAACTAAGATCCTGAAGGTCTTGCAGAAGAGTTAGGTACGCGGAGTAAGCTCGGGTGCTTATATTAAAATATTTCCTTTTTCATTTTTTTCTTATTATAGAAAATTTCAAACCTATAGGAAAGTAGAGAGAATAGGATAATAAGCCACCATGTACCTACTGCCCACTTTGACAACTAACAGCATCGTATACATTTCTTGCTTTGCTTGTTCAAAATTCCTTTTGTTCAGGAGTTGCTGATTTCGGGATTGCGGAAGCACCTGGACAGTGGCCTCTGGGAGGGCAGGGCATCCCTGTACTATCGTCATCGACTCTGAACACAAAGAAAGGCCCCGTCATGTGCCCTTCAGTCTCCAAGATGGTTGTTAGGAAGCTCGTTCTGCCCTGTCTCCAGGCTGCCCCGCGAGCCCACATGGACTAATTCCTGCTTCTCAGGCTCTGACCTTCAGGTGGTGACCATGGGAAGGGCTTGGGGAATCCTCTTTTGCAGGACAGGGAGATCCTGTTGGGGAAGTCCAGAGGAACGTAGACCTGCGTTGTATTTCCTCACCAAGGTTGTACCCAAAGGCTCTGGAAGGAATTTTTATTAGTCTAGACTGTAAACACACATTATCTCTACCTCCCTATGATACTAGGCCTGGAAGTTTCCATAGGACTCGCTGGCTTCTCAATGCAGCGAATGAAGTTTCTCCTGGTCTGAAGCCAGCTCTGTGCACAAGAAACTGTACATTCAATAAAGCTGGACCCTTGGCCACGTACATCCCCCAGACGGCCTCCTACAATCCCTTCCGAGGCCTTGTGAAACAGATAGCACCACCCCTATCCTGCAGATCAGAAAATTGAGGTTCAGAGAAGTGAGGCCAGTTGTCCTAGTGAAACAGCCCTTTGTAAATTATTAATAATAAAGGGGTGCAAGGCAAGAACTGTGGTACGGGCCTAAATTCTGCAAAGGCACAGGCATAATTAAAAATAGAAATAATAACCAGCCGTTGTCCCTAGTTTGCTTCCCTATAGTTGCTACTTAGCAGTCACGTAGCTGATGGTCATAAATATTCTTAACTTTCTCCGTAGGTAACATCACCCTTGTGAAACCTAAGGCTAGTTTTTGAGGTATCTTCCGGGCCCTGCATTCCAGTGGATCAGCTGACCCACCCAGACTAGTGGCCCCTACCAAGGAACCCACTCGACTCTTGAGACCCCCACCCAGGAACTGACTCAGCACAAGAAGACAATCTTTACACCCCTATGGTTTCATGCCGACCACAGCCGATCGGCAGACTCAACTGCCAGCCCTTTGCCCACCAATCTTTAAAAACCTTTCTCCCAAATTCTCGGGGAAACAGATTTGAGAAATTCCTCCCATCTCCTCCCTTGGCACCTGTGACATTAATCTCTTTCTCCACTGCAACCCCGGCTGTCTCAGTGTATTGGCTCTTCTCTGTGTGGCCGCAACGAACCTGGTTGGGCTGTAACACGAGGTGTGTAATTAGTAAGCAAAACAGTTGGGACTCGGATGAGCCTAATCATTTGAGTCTTCATTAATAAATGGAGAACTAATTATAGTCATTGAAGAGACTGTTCCTTTTCTGTTGTGATTAATTCTGAATTTATTTTTAGTCTTCAAAAGAATGGAGACTCGTGGTGGGGATTTGTTCTGAGAAAGAAAAGGACTATTCCTGACAGCCCTCCTTGGCCAGCCCCTTTTTCCAGAAGAAAGCCAAGAACCCGTGGCATTTGCGTGCATTTTTTTCAAAGCTCAAGATTCCCCAGTGATTCGTGTCAACCTAAGCTCCTTTTAATGAATGCTGGAGAACTATTTTCACACCTCGATAGCGGGGCACCACCTACAAATGAAAACCTCAGCTTCTGCCTTGCTGCTGGGGAAAGAAGTTAGGATCTGGCTTATCTTTGGGACTAGAGAAGCAGGCTGGGAATCAGGGGCAGTTCTCTGTGTGTGCGTGTGTGCGTACGTGTGTGCATACGTGTGTGTATGTGCATGTGTTTCAAGGATGTGAGGACCATGTGGCCCTGGGCAAAGGAGCTTCAAGGATACAGAGCCCAGGAAAGATATCAGTTCTCCAAAAACCTCTTAAACCTTCTTTTTAAGTTTTTCTAAGAGATCCCAGCCCTCTTAGGGTGGATTTTTCCATGCTTTAGATATGTTTATAGTGGCCATCAAGTTGGAGTTGGGTCTTGGCCCTGGAGACTTTCTGTGTCTTTATGTGGCTTTGCACATCTCTGCTCAGCTCCTCCTCTCGGATATTTTGCTGTTATTTACTCCCAAGGGCAATCTCATTTCCATACTTCCCTGTGCAGTGAGGAAAGAGTGGGAGTGGGGCGGAAACTCCCTCCCACACCCACCAGGCAGGAGCGGTGACAAAGCAGACTTCAATTTCTAAGTGTTATTTCTGGTTCCACAGCTTATTTCTCTGAGGCCCTTTCCTCCCCTTCTTCCTTTCTCTTTTCCTTTCTTCAAGCTTCTGCAAATGAAACCTTTCACTTTCGCTAGGGAAGGGGGGAGGTGCGTGAGTGAGGGGGAGGGGTCCTTGGAAGACCTGGGAGAAAGTTGGGCTGCGGTATCTCCTACCTCTGCCCCTTCCCTTCCCTCTTCCACCGCACTCCCCCGTTTCTTGTTCTGTATTCCTTGTTCTGCACAATATTTTTCTTTCCTCATTGATCTATTACTGTGTTCTGTCTGCCCCTAGCTTGGCTTCCTCATCCTTCTTTTCAAATGGTCGGCGTGGCCAAACAAGGTGCCAGGGTCAACCCTTCTTACCTATAAATGACGATGCTCAGATGGTACCAATACTACCTAAAAGTGGTATGACGACCTTCCAAGTACGGTCCAAGCAATACTCCAGAAAACTCTGGTGTTTTTGTTGGAAACACAGATTTCTGGGTCCCATCTCAGACCCACTAATCAGCATCTCTGGGAGTGAGGCCCAGGAATAGGTATCATGTCTAACATGCTCCTACTGCGACTCTTGTACACATGTAGGTTTCAGAATCTTTGGCTGGAACTCTGGCTGAAATTCCAGACCAGAGAATTGAGGAAGGAATGGCTAGAACTCTTCACACGTCCTCTTCCGTGGAGGCCTGAAGCCAGGTTTCTTCCTGACTCCAAGGGGAGAATTGGACCCATTTATTGTTCCAAAGTCATAATTCCAAAAGGCTTGTTTTCAGCATGTTAACTTTCTTTTACTTCCCAAAATCTTCTTGAAACTGATTCTAAAGATCACTGGTCCCCCAGAAATATACAAAACATCCACGATGGTGCAGAAGACAATATTAGAACGTCTGCTTATATACAAAATATATTTTAATATAACTTTAAAAATTTTTTAATTATGTTATAATAGGCTTATTAGTTTAGTGATTCATGTATTTAATTTATAGGTAATAGAAATACATATATTTGGGAGTTTTACTGATAGAGGTGCACAGTCAAAAAAGTTTAGAAGGCATCACTCCAGAATCTAGACTATAATTTCTCTGAGGTCAGGAATCATGTGATTTTTAAACAAATTGTATTGAAATATAGCATCCACACAGAGAAGCACATAAACAAATATACAGACTGGAGAACGGCTGTGTGTAACTAGCACCCAGATCAAGGGGTAGGTTATTACCAGCATTCTAGGTAGCCCATGCACCCTCACTACCCTTCCCCAAAATAACCACTGTCCTGACTTCCAGGAATTTCACACAAATGGAATCATGTTGTAAGGATACGTTAGCATTTGGCTTCTTTAGCTCTACGTCATAAGTCACTTATATGTAGTAATATTTTGTTCATTCTCTAAGTGTAGAGTTTTTGTTTGTATGAATATTTCACAATTTATCCATTTTACTGTTGATGGACATTGTGCTGTTTCCAGTGTGGGGATATCATGAATAGTGTTAATATGAACGTGGTTGTACATGTCTCTTTTTTTGGTGAGGGAGGAACAGAGTCTTGCTATGTTGCCCAGGCTGGACTCAAACTCCAGGCCTAAAGGGATCCTCCTACCTCAGCCTCCCGAATAGCTGGGACTATATGTGTGATCTGTACATGTCTTCTGGTGAACATATGAACACAGCTCAGCTGGGTACATGCCGAGGAGGGGATTAGACGGGTTATAGAGGATGCTGTGTTCAGCTTTGCTAAATACTGCCAGTTCTTCAACAGGCTCTCACCAGCAGTGTACGAGAACTCCAGGTGTACCACATCCTCTCCAGTAAAAGTTCTGTTTTTGTCTGCACCACCTGCTGAGTGTATATTGGTACCTCCTTATAATTGTGATTTGCCATTTGGATACCTTCTTTTGTGAAACACCTGCTCTAGTCCTCTGCCCATTTTTCTATTGGGTTGTCCATCTTTTCTTTATTGATCTATAGGCATCTTTATATAAGCTACCACATCTATCTCTCTATCCTAGGCCCAGCACACTGTCCGTGTTATAACGTGTGTTTAATAGCTCTTTGGGCTGTCACTGAATGAACTAGCACACGTAGTGGAGAAAAATACCGTTGTTAGGTGAAGGAGGCCTTTATATAATTTTATTTTTGTTTAATGTTAACAGTTTTATTGAGGTATAATTTATATGCTAAAACATCTACTTGTTTTAAAGTGTACGATTCAGTGATTTACCAAGTTGCGTAAGTATTACCACAACCTGATTTTAGAACATTTTCATCACCTCGGAAAGAAACTTTGTGTTTGTTTGCTTACTCCTCACTCTCAGCCCCAGGCAACCACTCATATATTTGCTGTCTCTATAAATTTGCCTTCTCTGGACATTTCATATAAATGGAATCCTGGAATATGTGGCCTTTTGTGTCAGTTCCTTTCACTTAGTATGGTATCTTTGAGGTTCATCCATGTTGTAGTATGTAATTCATTCCTTTTCATGGCTAAGGAAATATTCCCTTGTGTGGGTATACCACATCTTGTCTACCTACTCATCAGCTGATGGATGTTTGAATTATTAATATATCTACTTTTTGGCCACTGTGAATGGTACTGCTATGAACATTCACTACGTGTTTTTGTGTGGACAAATATTTTCATATCCCTTAGCCAGGTACCTAGGAGGAAATGCAGTAAGTTTATGTTTAGCTTTTTAAGAAACTAAAACACTTATATTTCTCTGCCATCCATAGGCTGATGGGTAGCTGTATAAAGCTGTCTTGGGTAGAAACGAAATATCTGCCACCACATAATTATCCAATGCATGGTGTCAACAAGAGAAAGCTAAGAAAGAACGCCTGAGGCCTGCACTCATTAGACCATCCCGATATTCTCATGCATGTGGACAGAATAACTTGCAATATGGAAAATCTGAATATGAACAGGGGTCCAAACGATCTATGCAAAATGAGTTCAAGAAGTACCAGATCCTGCTTTTTGCAAGACTTAATGCTAGGCTTTAAGAAGGATAGATGGAAATTGAAAACAAAGATACTATTCCTCCCCTGAGTTAAGAAGAGTCTAATGGTAAAATAAGACTTAGTTATCAAAAAAAGGTAAAAATTAAAGATTCAAATAGAAAACTTCAAGATAGTAATGGAAGATCAGGGGAGGGGGAATGCAAAGGGGAAAACCGATAAGGGAGGAGCTCATCTTTCCTGCCAGATCCTGGGAGAAAACAGAAACCCATAGTGTGTGCTTTTAACATTGTTAGCATTCAAAAGATGAAAGGGTTTCCACTTCTATTATTGCCCTGGTAATCTTAGTTCAAAAAACGTGTTAAATAATAAATCACCAGGAGCATCGAACTAGATAATAATTGCTGATATTTGAGTATTTAATATTCCAGGCCTTGCTCTAAACAGTTTACATATTTACTTATTTAATCTTTTTTTTTTTTTTTTGAGACAGTGTTGCTCTGTCACCTGGGCTAGAGTACAGTGGCCCAATCACAGCTCACTGCAACCTCAAACTCCTGGGTTCAAGGAATCCTCCTGCCTCAGCCTCCTGAGTACCTGGCACTACAGGTGCATGCTACCATGCCCAGCTAATTTTTCTATTTTTTGTAGAGATAGGGGTCTTGCTGTTGCTCAGGCTGGTCTCAAACTCCTGGCCTCAAGCAAACCTCCTGTCTCAGTCTCCCAAAGTGCTGGGATTACAGATCTGAGCCACCGCACCCAGCCCTATTTTATCTTCTTAATAATTCTACGGTATAAATACTATCATCTTTTTAAAAAATGTCCTGGTAATCATTTTTATTGATTTATTTATCTTTTTTATTTTTGATTATCGTGGGCATATAATAGTTGTATATCTTTATCGGGTGCAAGTGAAGTTTTGATGCAGGCAATCAATGTGAATTAATCAAATCAGGGTAATTGCAGTATCCATCACCTCAGGCATTTATAATTTCTTTGTATTAGGAAAATTCCAATTTCGCTCTTTTAGTTATTTTAGAATATACCCTAACTTATTGTTGATTATGGTCACTTTGTTGTGCTATCAAATATTGTTCGTTCTAACTATTTCTGTACCCATTAACCATCCCCACTTTATCCCCCCTCTCCGCTACCCTTCCCAGCCTCTGGTCACCGTCATTCTACTCTCTGTCTCCATGAGATTAATTATTTTTAATAGTTAGCTCCCACAAATGTAATATTTGTCTTTCTGTGCTTGGCTTATTTCACTTAACATAATGCTCTACAGTTCCATCAATGTTGTTGCAAATGGCAGGATTTCATTCTTTTTTGTGGCTATATAATATTCCATTGTGTATATGTACCACAATTTCTTTATCCATTCATTTATTGATGGATACTTAGGTTGATCCCAAAATTTAGCTGTTATACTGCAATAAACATGAGAGTGCAGATATATTTTCAATATACTGAATTCCCCTCCTTTAGATATATATTCAGCAGTGAGATTCCTGGGTCATATGATATTTCTGATTTCAGGTTTTTGAGGAACCTCTATACTGTTCTCTATCCTATAGTGGTTGCACTAATTTACATTCCCACCGACAGTATATGAGGGTTCCCCTTTTTCCTCGTCCTCACCAGCATTCATTATTGCCTATCTTTTTGATAAAAGCCATTTTAAACTGGGGTGAGAGCTCTCATTGCAGTTTTGATTTGCGTTTCTCTGATGACTAATGATGTTGAGCATTTTTTCATATCCCTGCTGGCCATTTGTATGTCTTCTTTTGAGAAATGTCTATTCAGATCCTTTGCCCATCCTTTAATTGGATGATTTGATTGTTTTCCTATTGAGTTGTTGGATCTCCATATATATATATATATATATATATATGTAAAACTAATATCCTAGTTATTCGTTCCTTGTCAGATGAGTAATTTTCAAATATTTTCTCCCATTCTCTTGGTTGTCTCTTCACTCTGTTGATTGTTCCCTTTGCTATGCAGAAGTTTTTAAGTGTGACACGATCCCATTTGTCCAATTTTGCTTTGGTTGCCTGTGCTTTGGGGGTATTACTCAAGAAGTTCTTGCCCAGACCAATGTTCTGAAGCATTTCTCCAATGTTTTCTTTTAGTAGTTTCATAGTTTCAGGTCTCAGATTTAAGTCTTTAATCCATTTTTATTTGATTTTTGCATATGGCAAAAGATAAGGGTCTAGTTCATTCTTCTGCATATGGATATCCAGTTTTCCCAGCACCATTTATTGAAGAGACTGTCCTTTCCCCACTGTATGTTTCCGGCACCTTTGTTAAGATAAGTTCACTATAGATGTGTAGATTATCATCTTCTTTTAATGCTGTAGAAAATGAAACTCAGAGAGGTAAAGTACATTGCCTAAGAGCACACAGCTAGAAAGTAGCGGAACTGGGGTTTGAATATAGGCAGTCCAGAGCAAATACATTTAACCACTAACTACATTTTACTATCTCTAGTCCCATATTCCATTTATTGGACTCAATCTCCAATTATAGATGGGGAAATAGGTAGAAAGGTATTGGGGGATTTTGTCTGAGATTACTTGATTGCTAAGAGATCAGGGACAGGAGTTCCACTAACTGCTAATTCAGTTGTTTCTACCAAGACTGACATTGGGTATCGCCAGAGAGCCTTTTCTTAAGATGCTGCTTGTGAGTGAGCCAAGGATACACATTTCCTGACTCTGGGGGGACTAGAGGAAGCAGCACTCAACGTATGAGAAGCCAGACCTGAGTGCAAACCTGGTTCTGCTGTTTACTGGCTGTATGATGGTGCGCAAGTCACACCCTCTCAACACAGCTGCTTTACCTATAAACCAGAGGCAATAATCACCTCGTCAGCTCCCAGGACTACAGGAATGAAATGAAATAATTGAAAAAATTGACAGCCATTATCCATTTTGGTGCTGCAGGATTGTTTGGGGTGTGTTGTTTGAAGCTCTGGCATATGGCATGCTGTGTAGGCTGAGATTTCTCAAGTCCAAACTGGAGCACAAGTTACTCACAGACACTATAGAGGATTCTGGGTTGCAGGTTGGCTCTAGATCAGCTGTCTTGCCTCAATGCAGGCCACATCATCAGGTACAATTCCTGAGGACAGCCTGCTGAAAGCCACGTATTTCCCTGATACAGGGAATTGTAGCCTTTCTAAAATGTGATCAGGCCAGTTACTTTTAGTGACTGTTTTCAACATCGAATTATGCAGCTCTGCTTTAAGGGACTCTTAGTGGTGGCTGTGATAAAGGGTTTGTTTCCCCATGTTTCTGGCCTAGCAAATGTTTGCGAATTTGCAATTGATGGAATATTATAAACAATCTGCATTTGTCACCTTGCCCATGGCCAGAGACCAGGGTGAGGCTGCTCAGGTGAAATGACTTAAATGCAGACTACTGCTCAACACTGACTCTCAAAGCTGGGGTGGGCCTGGGCATGAGTATTTTTAAAAAGTTACTTAGGTGATTCCAATGCGCAGCTGGGATTGAGAACCACTGAACTAGATGAAAGGCCCTATGCCAAGGTCTGATTCAAAGCATAGACAGGTGTGCAAGATCTTAAGGCTCTTGTAGCCACCTGATTGGTTTTGTAACGGGTATCTAGGCAGGCACAGTGAGAGATGAGGCTAGAGAAAGTACCGTGGGGGGCTGAAATGCACAGGCTGAAAAGTTTGTCCTGAATTTAATAGGCAATAGGGAGTCATAAAATGTTACTGAGCAAGGGGCATGAATGGGCAGTTAGAGGTATACAGAGAAATTAAAGAATCCAGCTGTTTAGAGTTTAGGAAATGTATTATACTTTAATTTTTCCTATGGAGTAAACTAGCAAAGAAACCAAGCTTTCTTTTACTTGTGTACCATCAGTTCAAGGTCAACTTTCCTCAGCACGCAGGTCCACTGGTCCCTAGAGAGAAGGGGCTTGTTCAAATGATCTTTGTTGCACCTGGCACATTGCATGGAACATGGCAGCCTGCTACTGTTGTTGACTGACTAAATGAGTGTAGCCTCTTCAGCTGGCCAATCTCTATTTCAGGAGGTCTGGTACCCTGGGGTTGGCCTTCCCTTTGCATGCAAAGCGGCGGGGGCTGTTGCTGTCACAGTTCCTTTCCTCCATTTGTCTCCATTGACTGCTACCAATTCCACAACTCCGTCTCTGTCTCCTCCCGGCTCATTGCCTCTGGCGTGGCTCGCTGCGCACCCGGCTGGCCGGCTCAGGCGCCAGGCTTCAAACCTGTCTTTCACCCGTTGTTCGGTTTCCGGTGAGTCAAGTTCAACCCCAGGTTCAACAACTACAGTGACGGCCACAAACACATTCTCGCATAGACACCGCGAAGGAGGTGCCCGCCCGTCCCCGCCACCTGGCCTGCAAAGCCGGCACAGAGGGGCGTTTCCATTCCCGCGGCCCCCGGTTGGGGGTGCGAGTGGGAGCCCCTCTCCCCAGAGACCTGCAGCCTCTGCGAGGGAGCGTCCAGCCCTCGGCGGGCGTGGCCGCCCTAGCCCCGCCCCCTCGCCTCCGCGAGAGCCCCCGCCCGGCCCCCCGGCCGCCAGCCCCTCTCCGCGGACGCCCGGCCCCTCCCTGCTTCGCCGCGGAGTCCCGCCGAGGGGGATGCTCCGGGTCCCACCTCCCGAGGGAGCTGCGCATTTCCGCGCGCCAGGGAGGCCCCGGCTCCGGCCAGCGCTCGCGGCGGCAGCCCGCGTTCCGCGTCCCCGGGAAGTTGTCTCTGGAGCCCGCGGCGCCTCGGTCTCCTCCCCCTGAGCCCCGCCCCCCCGCCTAGAGCCGGGATCTGCGAGCTGCCCGGCCCGGGGGCGTCGCCACTCGCTCTCCGAAGCCAGCGAGTCTCTGCTTCCCTGAGCGGGGCGCACGTCCCTCGCCTGCCCGGGGACCCCCGCGCACCCCCGAGACGGCGCGCGCCCATAGCGCGGGAGCCCGGAGCGCCGGGCGCCTGGGAGCCCGCGGGGCCGCTGCCCAGCACGCGGGGCTCGGCAGGGATGCAGGCTGCGCTGTGAACCCGGGCGCCAAGGCCATGTCCGGCGCCCGCTGCCGGACCCTGTACCCCTTCTCCGGGGAGCGGCACGGCCAGGGACTGCGCTTCGCCGCGGGCGAGCTGATCACGCTGCTGCAAGTCCCGGACGGCGGCTGGTGGGAAGGCGAGAAGGAGGACGGGCTCCGCGGCTGGTTCCCGGCGAGCTACGTGCAGTTGCTGGAGGTAAGGGGTGAGGGCTGGGGCTGGAAGACCGGGGGCTGAGATCCTCCGTGCGCTCTCATACCTGTTGCCCACACCCGGGATACCGCAGCGTCCCTGTCCGAGGAGCGCCCCGGGGACAGCCGCTGCCGGTGCGACCTGTAGCTCCGCGCTCCTCGGGGTGGCGAAGGCAGCGGGCGCCCCTCCGGGCGTGGGCAGCGCGGGCTCGCCGGGAGCGTCCCCCTAGCGCCGGGCCTCCCGAGCACATCGTGGCCGCTTTGAGGAAGCGAGAACTTGTTGCCTGTGAGAGTTCTGGAGCGGGCGGGCGCGTGCCCGGCAATGGCAGGGGCCGGGGAAGGGCTCCCGGAGTCCAGCTGGCTTGGGAAAATGCACAGAGGATCGGGTCTGTGAAGTGGCACCGACTCGGCCCCGCGTCTCCACCCGGGAGCCCAGAGCCTGCCGACCCTTGGACGGTCGTGCTGCCCCGGGTCAGGCTGCCTGGCCGCCTCGGAGCCGCCCACTTGCCGGTCAGCCGAGCCTGCTGGCCAGCAGCCTGAGCCCCTTCAGCAGGCTTGATCCCAGGGGTCCCGCAGCCCCAGCCATCGCCCCCTCCTCTGGTCCAGCTTCCCCAGGCTGAAGCTCAAAACCTGAAAGTGGCCTGTTCCCGGGGTTCTGGCTTGGCCCCAGGGCTGCACAGGACCTGCTGAGCCAGGTCGGCTGGCTGTGTATTGTCTGGGTGACAGTGTGAGGCCTCGCTGTCCTCTAATCACTGAACTTGTGACCACAGCCTGAGAGGAGAGATCTGAAGTTTCTGAAGTCCTTTGGTGGGGTGGGTGGGGGGAGACGAGGTGACCTTACAGGACATCCTCTTTGCAAATAGACTGACTGACCGTAGGATTTCTGTAACGACTAAATTAGCAGTTACCCTCAATTGTGTAAATATACAAAACATTCTGGTAAAACACTGCCCAAATCATGGAGACTGAATTTATTTATAATTTAATCCCTGACCTACTTCTCAAAGAACAAAGTAGCAAATTTTGACTGAAAATGCTCTATGCAACTGATCAGGGGAAAAAGAGAGGGGCGAAATGGTTATAGGGTGACAACATGTGACTCTGTGATCAGAAATAGAGCCTAAGCCTCGTAAAGGTACATTGCATTTCTTTCAGGTCCAGTGGAGAACAACAAAATCCCTCCTGAAGGAATGAGTAGCCTTTGAGCAAAGTTTAAGGGCTGCTAGAATCAGCTTTGATGGGCTGTCAGCAGATTGTGTCCCTGGAACCCTTCTGGTTCTGAACTTGGAGAGCCTGTAGGAGAGCTAACGTGTGCTCCATGGCTTGGCTCTCCCCACACCTTTCCCGAGAGTCAGATGTAAAAGAAAGACAACGTGTTGTTTGTAGCAAGACCCGGAGGGAGCTTCCTTGTTTCTAGCTCAAAAACCCTGGGAGAGATACATATTTTGGGAGTTCTTTTGGTGGCCACATTTTTCCAGGAAATGCTGATGTGGAAATTTGGCTGGCGAATGTCTGTCTGGTGAGGACCACCTCTGGCTGGACTCAGCTGGCTGCATTTTGGGTGGGGGTGAGGCTGGGTGGGTGTAGACCAGAGTGGAGTGGCTTTGCTTTTTCTCTGGGGAAAGGGAGGATGGACCAGGCCCAGGGGACAAGCAGTGCCAGTCACATCCCCTGGCATATACATACTTAGGAAATCTCTGGTGCCTAAGGGCCTCTCAGACCACTCCCGACTGCTCATCCGGATAAGCAATACCCCTGAGAAGGGACCGCCTTTGGTTGAGGACCTCCTAGGCACTAGGCATAGTACATACATTGTCACCAGTTCCCCTGACAGCTCTGTGAAGGTTGAGGAACTTTCCCCATTCAAAAGACAAGCAAACTGAATACAAGAGGTGAAGTCAGGTATCCAGTGAGTAATGCATATTTGGTTAGCAGCTCAGATGGCTGAATAGCAACCCTGTGCCTATGCCTCTTGTAAACATGATAGCCTGGGCTCACTTGTGCTAAAAGGCAAGCGAGGGTGGGGGCTAGATCCATGTGGAAGAGGGCAGATGCTGCCCCTGAGGTCACATGTTGGTGACAACATCCCTTAAGGAAGGCTAGAATGAGGGCACTTGCATGCGGGAGTCACTTGGAGCATCTCTGCTAACCCTGAAGTTTGGTTTCATTCAGTGCCAGCTGGGGGGAGCCTGAGCCCTGTGACCTGAGTAACCCCAAAAGCAGATGGGGTTTCAACAAGGAGGATCATGGGTCAGGTGCTTAGTGTCTGGGAACCTCCAACATGAGCAAGTTGGACATCAAGGCTGAGGGCTGGGAAGGGATAGAGGATATACAGGCAGAGACCCTTGGGAGGGAGTGAGTCCTCGAAGACAGACTCAGTTTGTTAGAGAATGCACAGCTCCCCAGCTGTGGTGGGTAGACTGGCCAGCATATGGAATCATGAGACTGGAGAAGGGGCCCATGGGTGCTGGAGGGAGTAAACCTCATAGGAGGCCAGCCAGTGGGGTGCCTGGCACCAAGCTCGCTGAGGGCCATGGAGTCTACAAGGCTAGAGCAGCTGTTGGGACAAGTACAGACAGATGGACTACACCAGCGCCCTTCGGGAGAGATGGGATTGTGGGTACACGGTTGAGAATGGCACCTCCAACATATTTCCTACACAAGTGGACCTTTTGTCCTCTGATGAAAAGAGTAATATCAAGAACTGTGCAAAATGGACACACCCCACACATTTCTTTCTTGTTCAGATGAAGAAAGGGGAACTGAGAGATCCTGGCTTTGCAGGAAGCGTACGCCATGGAGGGGAGTGGAAGCTGACTTTGAGAGGGCCTCTAGATCTGTCCTGGTGGCCAGCCAGCCCCCGGGAGGAGACTAGCTCGGTGGAGGTCCTTGTTATCCAGGAAATCTCTTTGATCAAGACTCTAAGGAAATGGTGAAAAGGTGTAGCATACAGCTGGTTTATAAGAAAACCTCAGCACAGCAGAGAAGTGTGGAGAGCTCTGGTAGGCCTAGGGACTCTGGGCCACAAGGGTACTGCCTACTCAGGGGATGGTGCAGCCCTTCAAAGGGTGCCAGGTGGAGGGAACCATCCCTTTTCCCCAAAAAAGGGATGAAGCCTAATAGCCAAGGACCACAGCTGGCTATGAGATGTAAAGACCCTTAGGTAAGAGTAGCTAGAAAAGTCTTTCTTGAGGATCGCTTCAGTCTTCTAACATCTTTTGAGAGGTATGGTAGGGGAAAGACCTGAGATCAGGGCTCTGGGCTGTGGTAGCACATTCTGCCAGCTCCAAGCCAGGCCCAAGATCACCTCCATGGACCTGGGGGCCCCACATGTGAAGAGGTTTCCACCAGCTGTCTTGGGTGCATGGAAGCTGAGAGACAGCTCCCAGGGAAGGTGGACAGAGGAGGTAGCCCAGATCTGCATCCTAGGGAAGGTTCAGAGAGTCAGACGTGATACAAGGACAGACCCAATGGCTGGACAGGTCCAGTGGCTGGAGGGCCTAACAGGGCCCAGGAATTCCTTGTAGTCTGCTCTCACCTTGACTGGAGAGAAGAAATTAGGGACCTAGAGAATGCTGTAAGGTACCTGCAAAAACTCTCAGAACTTTTAGGAAATAATTCTGGGGGGTAATAAGGTTGGAATGCAAACAAAATAGAGATTTTCTTGAACTAGGTGCTGTTCTTAGAATCCAGGATCTGGCTAGAAAGTCTGGACCTCAGAGGTATTAGCAGGATATGATGCTGTTTGGTAGAGAAAGTAGGATGGCGGCAAAGGGTCACCCTTGAACTTGAACTCCTCTCCACCCTCTCCTCTCCCATTTTGGATTCATGTGATTGTGCTTCAGGAGTTTACAAGGAATGGCTGTGGGAGAGAGTGGGCTGTGCTATGGATAATTAAGGAATGATGTTTTATCTATTGCTATGTAACAAGCTACCCTAAAACGTAGTGTCTTAAAGCGACAATTTATTATCTCACATGATTCCGTGGGTTGACAGGGCTCAGCTGTGCAGTTCTTCTGCTGGTCTGTCTTGGAGTCTTCCATGTGGTTGGAGTCAGATGGTGGCTGGGGCTGGGGTTCTGGAGGCTCAGTGAGGCTGCAGCCTTCAAAGTGGCATCTTTACTTACCTGCCTTGTGCCTTAGTGTTCTTCCATGTAGCCTTTCTCTCCATGTGGTATCTCATGCTCCACGGCCTTTCCACATGGCCTTTCTGTTCAGCAGCTTAGTTGGTGTTCTTATGTGGTAGATGGCTTCCAAGAACACAAAGATACAAACTGCCAGGCATTCTTAAGGCTTAGGCGCAGAACTGGCGTATCACTTCTGCCACACTCTATTGGCAAAGTGAGTCCAGAGTGAGTTCGGAAGGGAGGTGGGTAGATACAGGTGTGGATACAAGGAAGGCATGGTTCTTTGAGGGCCATTTTGCACACTAGCTGCCTCAGAATGGCAGGGAGAACACACACGGGACAGAGGATCCATTAGAGGGGAGGTAGTGCCAGGGCAGACTGAAGAGAGAGAGCTCCCAGAGGGAGGTAAAATGCAGAGACTTGGCCGTTCTGTTTGGAGATTCTCTACTGAAATCCTGGAAGGATTTTTTTTTTTTTTAAGATGCCAGAGGTTTCTTTATAAAGGCCACACAATAAATAATGCAGCTGGAATTTGAAATCAGATTTGCCTGGCCCTGGGCCTGTCTACTAAGCCCGTTGACATACTAGCCCAGCCTTTTTCAGGCCAGGGCTGTTCAGGGCTGACGATTAATAGACACAGTGTATCTGAGCTGCCTGACATCTAGTAGATGCTTGCTATGTTACACAAATTGATTTTAATACAGGGCTTTTCTTTCTGTAACATGAAAATCACCTAAAATGGGTATGACCTTGTCCCTCATGCCAGTGTTTTTTCAGGCGGTCATCAACTTTGTTCACAAAAGGTGTAATTACTGCTGGTGGCTCATGGGGTATGTAATTGTGACCGAGAAGAACAAGGTGCTTTCTGCCATCTTCACTAAGTCATCCTGCTTTTTTGATCTGGGGGCTGTGGCCTGTATTTGCAGCTCCTGCTGTTTGAAAACTGACCCTTGGCCCACCACTCCGTCGGCTTCTACTCAGAAGGAGACACCCCCCCTTGCCACGCTTGTGTGCTGGACTTGTCAAGTGGCCACCCCACAGGACTTTAAAGCAATGGGCAGGGCTTATGGATTCTGCAGCTTCAGGGCACCTTCACAAAAGTTCCCTTAGCGACAAGTCGGCAGGAATCCTTGACATCCCTTCACCGCCCTGTGAAAGCTCTGATGTCTGTTACCACCTAGAAACACGAACGAGAGGCTGACCTTCTTGTACTCTTCCCAGCCTGCAAAAGCCCAGCTTTTATCCAGTGGTGAGGTAGACCTTGTCTGTGCACATGGTTGCTGGTCCCCACTTTGCTGGGGAAAGAAAATGTTTGGTAAACGAGGAAGCCTCGCACACACGTAAGGTATTATGACTATTATCGGGCCACCGCAGGGGACGTTGTTCTTGCAGCTTGCTCCCGTATTACGCACAGCGGCAAGGCGACGCCTGACGAGCTTTCTAACAGAATGTCAGGACTGTAATTCCTCTGGAGTTAAATGCAAAATTAGTGTATTCCTCTCCCTCCCTGCAACGGCAAGGCAAGGCGTCTGGGGTGGTGTTTATACCTCTGGTGAGAAGCGGAAATGGTGGCTAGCGAATCTGTCTGACTTTTCCTTTGGCAGACCCAGAGCATGGGGTGACGCTGTGAAAGTTTAGTCGCAATAGGCGGATGAATTGTGAGATGTCTTAAGAGGACCCACTCACCTCCTTTTTTCACATTTAGTGTCTTCTTTCCCATCTGATAAAAATTCGTTTTATTAGTTTAACTTCCTGGTTCTCAAGCCACAGGCTGGTATCCAGATTCAGCCCCCAGGTACTCAGATTTCACACATCAAAACTAAACTTACCACCTCTCTCCTCTCTCCACTGCCTTCTCCCTCCACCCTCCAAACCTTAGTGACTGTCACCACCATCTGCCTGACACTTCCCTCCGTACCTTTCCTCTTCTGTGCAGTAGGTTAGCAAGCCTTGTCCCTTCTCCCTTAAAAACATCACTCAAAGCCTTCTCCTTACCTTGCATTGGCAAATCTTTCCTGTAAGAGGCCAGGAAACATTTTAGGCTTCGCAGGCCACGAGGCACAATTGAGTTATAGCTGCCTCGCTGTGATTTGTAGCGCGCCAGCGGCAGTGAGAAGCGGTGAGAGCACCCCATATGGTCTCTGTCACAACTACTCAGCTCTGCTGCTGTAGTGCAAAAGCAGCCACAGATAATCCGAAAACCAATGGGCACGCCTGTGTTCCGATAAAACTTTATTTATGGATACCGAAATTTTTGAATTTGCTGTAGTGTTCATGTGCTGTGAAGTATTATTCTTTTGATTTTGTTTTCAACCATTTAAAGATGTAAAAAGCATTCCTAGCTCATGGGCTGAATGGAGTTTGCCATTCCCTGGTTCAAATGACAATCGTTCATTTATCCATTCATTGAGCAGTCACTCATTGAGTGCCTGCGATGGGCTGTGAGCCCTGTTGCAAGTGCTAGAGGTAAACTAGTGACCAACATAGAAAAGAAGCTAACCTTCTAGTTCTTGCAGTTGCGGAGCTGGTAAACTAGCAAACAATTAGATAATTTCAAGATAGTAGTAGGGGGCCCATAAAACAGGATACTGTGATAGAGTGGGGGTGTCGGGTGTTCCAATAAGGCAGTTAGGAAAGGCTTCTCTAAGGAGGTGATATTTAACTAGAGAACTAAGGGGTGCAAAGCAGACAGCCGATGCGAATATTTGGGGGAAAATGATTTGAGGCAGGGGAGACTGCAGATGCACATAACCCTGAATAGGGGAGTGTACTTGATACATTTGAAAGGACCAGAATATTCCAGGATGGTTAGGGAGTGGTGAGCAAGGGCATGAGAGGTTGGGGATGTGCCCAAGACGGAGACAGGTGACAGGACCTGAGGAGCTGGATCGTTTTCTAGATGCAGCAGTGGAAAAGCCTTGGATTTGATTGAAGGAGGTGGCATGTTCTGATTTGTTCTGGAAAGCTCCTCTGGCCTGTAGGGTGGAGAGTGGATTTGAAGAGGGCAGGGAGGGAAGCGAGGAGACCAGTTAGGAAGCTCGGAGCAGGGTGGTGGGAGTGGAGACGGTGAGAGGTGGATGGATCTGGAACGTATTTTGCAGGTAGAGGCAGCAGGTCATGCCAGTGGGTTGACTGGGGTGGAGGTGGGGGGCTCGAGGGATCTCCCCTCTTGCAGGTCAGTTGTGATGCACTTTCCCTGTTGTATTTTTCCCATCTGTTGATCCTTCATTCTGCCGCTAGAGACCTCATCCTTTAAACAGTGAGGTAAAAGGCAAATAGAAGTTTGGGAAAAGTTAATGTCCTTAATGCAGAAAGTGCTTTTTGTAAATTATTTTTAACCCCCACCAAAAAACAAAGAGGAGCACATCACTTACGAGAATGGGCAAAGAACCTGGATAGACACTTCATAATAAAAGACATGCAAAGTCCTCAACATATTTAGTCTCTCATATTTAGTACTCGAAGTACAAATATAATATGAAAGATAGCTTTACAGAAAAATGTCAAAAAAAAAAAAAAAGAATAGATATTGGCAGGGGGTAGGAAAATGATTTTGTGCTCCCCAGAGTGCAGTTTGGCACTATACCTTGCAAATGTCCTCTGACCTAGCAATTCCTCTTCTAGAAATTTCGAATCAGGAAGCATCTGATAGGTAAGCTGTAAACATCAGAGTGCCTGCAGCAGCACAGCCTCTCACAGCACAAGATTGGCCACGATCTGAATGTCCACCAGGAGGAACTGGTTAAAATGAGGTTCACCTGTGCTTAGCACAAGGTCAGACAAACAGAAAGGACTGAATAATTATATTGAAACTGAATTTTAACAGTAGAAATGTTGGTCAATGATGCTAAATGTTTTCGTGGAGTTAGCAGGATGCGAATTTCTCCTTACGAGGAGGCAAAAAGAGATGGTGTGTCCAGAAATGGATTACTTTTTAAAAGCAGGGACTGTGTGTACCGAGCATTCCTTAAGTATCCTTTTGTGGAAAGAATAGGTTGAAGGAATACATGCTGGTTCAGGGCCACATTCTTTTAAACATCCTCAGTACCAGCAAATCTTTATCTTTTAAGAGGTAGATTTGATTTTTTTGGAAACAGCCAAAATTCATTCGAAAGCCAAGCCTGGTGTGTCTGTTCATGTCACTATCTGTCTATCACCTTGTCGCAAATAGGTTTTAAGGCAGCTTACCAAAAAGCGTATGGTAGGAAAAGATAACAGCGTAAATACATGAGGAAATCTGCAGAAAGGAGGAAATAAGGGAAGGAAAGGAATCAGATGACAGTGGGAGTGAAGTTTGATGAGCGAAGATGGTAATTGAGTTAAGTAATGCTGTTCAGGGTAAAAAAAAAGTGGACCCACCCTCAGGTAATCAGGAGCTTGAGCAGTTCTCAATGAGGAGTAACAGAAATGTTCTGAAAATGGTGACATTGTGGGAACATATGCTGTACCAGTCAGGACGGGTGAGGATTTGCTGTCATAATAAGCAACCCAGAAACTTCAGTGGTTAAAAGAACATGGTTTGTTTCTTGGTTATACTGCAAGTCTTTTGTGAGTTCGTTTGGGGCTGCGAGACCTTTCAGGACCCAGGATGACAGAGCAACCACTACCCGTAACCTTCCCGAGGACCATGTTAAACAGCACATGGTTCTTAAAGCTTTTGCCCAGGAGTGACACGTGACACTTGTGCCTGTATTTCATTTTCTAAAGCACAGCCACGCCTAACTTCAAGAGGGTGAGAAAATGCAACCCTGATGTGCCTGGAAGGAGAAGAGGAGCAAGTTGAATCTACCGGGACAGCCCCACTCTCCCCCACGTGGACAGTCACTCATGGGACGCCCCATTTCTAGTCTGTTTCAGTTTCAGTCTTTTATTGTCACACCTAGAGCAGTCCCTTTCAAGCTGAATTGAATGCTTCTAGAGCAAGCCTTCTCAAAACGAATTTCCTGGATCGATGCTGCGAAGAGTCCACAGTGCAGACTTCAGCAGGTGCCCTTAGCTCCTGAGAGCCATCGTTAGCTCTTACTCTTCCAAATTGGCTTCCTGCCTCCCTTAAGCTATCTTAGTGTCTAGCACACTGCTGGGCACACTAGTAGATACTCGATCTACACTTTTTGAACAAATGTGATCATTTTATACCTAATTCCCTGTGATTTTTTTTTCCTGCATGATAAGTACATCTGTCACAACCTTGGGTTCAACACAAATAAATTTTTATATTTGAGCACCTACTATGTGCCATGCTTTCCGCAGGGTTCAGCAGATACAGCCAAGGCATGGAACTGAGGTCAGCAGCTCCTCCTTGGGGAGCCCATGGGGACGGCTCTCCCTTCCAGGGTGCTCTGCCAGGTGACCTCTTTCAAGAGACTCAAGTTCACACTTCCGGTTTTCTGTTGAAACTTTCTAGACATTTAGCATCCTCTTCTCTTTCCTAGATACTGTAATTCCTCCTCCCTTCTCATTTGCTTGTCAAATACACAGAGAACTCCGGGGTTAGTCAACAAAAAAAACTAATTAAGTTGTAAAAATCATTTAGAGATGCTATTTTAACAAATCTAGAGAAATGAATCCTTGTCCTAATTCATCATGAGAGAGGATCCTTATTTTAGCAGTGGCTCATGGAAGAGTGTCATTGAGCCATTTGTTTCTGATTTGTAGTATAATTCAGGAATAGAAATAGGAAAACTTTGAATTTAGTTTGAGTCTACTGTTTTCATTTATGAAGTGTTTATTGATAAATAGCTACAAGCGTTTGTTGTGCTTGGAGTGAAAATACAACCGTGTTGAGGAGAAGTTGATAATTAAGGACATACTCAAAACAAAATCTACTCTGACTCAGACCAACATTTTCGTATTATAAAGAAGGTTCCAAGCACATGGGGCCTGTCATCTGGTTTGGGCACACCCACACCTACCTGTGCGGTATTACCGTGCAGGGCATCAGACCGTTGCTTCTTCAACACTGATGTCCTCGCACGGCTCATGGGGCTTTTGTTAAAATGCAAACTCTGATTTAGTAGGTCTGGGTGGAGCCTGAGTCTGAAGGAAAAAACAGACTCTCACACTCCGCACTGTTTCTCTACACGCACACAACATGGATCGCTTCCTGGACTTGATGGGGGGGGGTTCCCCACACTTGAAGCCAATTCGCCAGCAGGTGGACATGACCGGGTCTCTTACAGTTCAGTGCAGTGTGACACATCTTCCTGGAGTTGGAGTCAGATCCCGCGGGTTAAGGGCTTAGTCTCACAAGACTGCCCCCAACCTCTGATGCCAAATAGTGTCACGTATACTTCTGATTGGCCAGCTATAAATTGGGGTTCCCACTACCCACTCCTTGGGTTTGATGAATTTGCTAGGATGGTTCATAGAACTCAGGAAAACACTTGCTGCGTTTACTGGTTTATTATAAGGGATATCATAAAGGATACAGCGGACAGCCAGATGAGGGGCTGCGGAGGGGCTGCGGAGGGGAGGTATAGGGAAGGGGCGTGCCGCTTCCATGTCCTCGCTGGCCGGGCCGCCTCCTGGTGCCTCACATGTTCAGCAATGCAGAAGCTCGTCAAGTCTGGTTGCTCAGGAGTTGTAGAGCTTCATCTGCAGCCTCTGCTGGGCTCCCCTTTCCTGGAGGTTGGCGGGTGGGGCTAAAAGTTCCAACCCTCTCATCCTCTAAGAACTTGCTCTTTCTGGTGGCTGACTGCCCCAGCCTGGGCTATCTAGGGCCCCCTCCCCAAGTCACTGCATCAGCATAAACTCAGGTGTGATTAGAGGGGCTCATTATGAAGAACGAAAGACACTCCTATCACTCAGGAAATTCCAAGGGTTTTAGGAATTATGCGCCAGGAACTGGGGACAAAGACCAAATATATTTCATATCATACCACACTGAGATTTCTGCATTTCTACCTAGCTCCCAAGTGATGCCCCCGCTGCCGCTGGTCTGCGGGCCACAGTTTGAGTAGCAAGGCATTCGAGTACCCTTATGGGTTTTTAAGTTTGTCTGCAAGATATGTTAAATCCTAGAATTAAATTGGATTTAGTTTTCTTTCTTCTTTTTTTTTAAAGTGGATTATATGAGACTGCACGGGGTCATGGAAAGAGCACAGGTTTTGGAATTAGACCTTTCTTTGAGTACATTTAATCTGAGGGCAGAGATACGGTGGCTGGCTGTTCCTGTTTGACCAGAGGGGATCCCTTGATCACGAGATGGAGGTGGGGCTTGAGACGGCTTTCCTGGGGCCAGGGCCAGGGCCAGGAGCCCGGCTCTGCAGTATTCGACCAGTAGCCAGGCCTGGGGGCGGGGTCTGGACCACGGCAGAGAGAGAGCCCTGGATGGTCTTGCCAGTTACGAACAGTGTTAGGAAAGACATGCAGCTGGGATGTGGCCCCTGCATCTGGAGGCAGTTTGTCAGTTCCAAGGGGCTGCTGGACGTTTTGTGTGGTTTGGTTTGTGAGCCGGACTATAAGCCCCGCCGCTACCCTCAGCGTGCACTGCTTAGACCATGTTCAAGAATGGGGCAACACCCTGCCCCCTGCCCAAAGGTGGGCAGCAGAGAGCACAACAAGAGGGTGGCAGGTCTGGGTTCACATCCAAATCAGCACCTGCTGCCCGTGTGACCCAAGGCGAGTTGCGGAATCTTTCTAAGTTTCAGAGGGCTTCTGTGAGAGTCCTTATACACGCTCTATACGTGGAGTTTACATTCCCGCATGCTCTAGAGATCATAGTTGAATGCAAAGGCTGCCTATCAATTGGAGCTTCCATTGGGGGGCTGCTGCAGGAGGGAGACCCTTTTCCACAGGCCCTGCTGAAGTCATAGTGCAAGACTCTCTGGTTGCAGCCTGTGGTCAGGGCACAGGTCACCTGGGCATCGTATTAAATGCAGATCTGTACTCAGTAGGTCTGGGTGGGACCTGAGACTCTGCATTCCTAATAAGCTCCCAGGGGATGCAGCGGCTGCTGATACTGGGACAGCACTTGGCGCTGCACTCAAGAAGGTGCAGCACTTTTTTGGGGGGCTTCAGGGCACAGATCCTACAAGGTAAAGCAAGCAAAGCTGCCGTGTCTGGCCATTGCTGGTTTGTTTGAAACTGCAACGTAATGGTTGCCACTGCTCAGGCTGGGCTAATTAGTCTTAATTGCTTCTTACTGGGTCTGATGGGCCTCTGGCTGCCTGGACACCCCCAGAAGAGGCTCTTCTTATAATAAGGAAAAGGCTGTTTATTGGGAGAAGTGAAATTCAAGAGGCTGCCGAAGGACTTAAGCATTCCTTTTCGTCTTCTGCCTGTTCCTGGGGTGAAGGAAAGGTTTGTTTCAAGGGGCTGGATGGAAAATCCCTTTTTAAAGTATTGCAGTGGGGCCCAAAATCTAACCCCCGGGCCTGTGTTCTGGGCTCTCCACTGCAGGTGGTGGCGGTGCCATAAAGACGGCATCTCCTGCAGCCCCTCGATGGAACCCTCAGGTCTTTGCTGTCCAAGACTTAGTCTCTTTCTTGTGCTGCCTGGATTTCTGTTGTGGCCCTACCAGGAGTGGCCGTCTGTTTCATCCCCTGGTGACATCCATCCTCCATAGTGACACAGCAGTGATTTTATTCTAGCCAGTCTGATCACAGAACTCTCCTGTTCGAGATTTTCCATCACCTTTACAATGTGACAGGCCTTAGCTTTGTTTACAAGGCCCTTCAGGACTCACCCCTGCCCACCTGCCCACCTGCCTTTTCAGCCATTTCTTCACGTGTATAATGTCATCAGACCCACGTGGAACTATCTAATTCTCGTATGCGACACTTTGCTTTCTCTTGCTTCCGTGTCCTTGCACATGTGTTTCTGCTCCCTGAAGTGACCCTCCTCCCCATCCTCTCTTTTTTTTTTTTTTTTTTTGAGACAGAGTCTCACTCTGTTACCCTGGCTAGAGTGAGTGCTGTGGCATCAGCCTAGCTCACAGCAACCTCAAACTCCTGGGCTGAAGCGATACTCCTGCCTCAGCCTCCCGAGTAGCTGGGACTACAGGCATGCACCACGATGCCCAGCTAATTTTTTCTATATATTTTTAGTTTTCCAGCTAGTTTCTTTCTATTTTTAGTAGAGACGGGGTCTCGCTCTTGCTCAGGCTGGTCTCGAACTCCTGAGCTCAAACAATCCGCCCGCCTGGGCCTCCCAGAGTGCTAGGATTACAGGCGTGAGCCACCGCGCC
>CAUYSK010022977.1:0-16779 GCA_963575035.1 Avahi laniger
TCACTTTGTTGCCCTGGCTAGAGTGAGTGCCGTGGCGTCAGTCTAGCTCACAGCAACCTCAGACTCCTGGGCTCAAGCAATCCTACTGCCTCAGCCTCCCGAGTAGCTGGGATTACAGGCATGCGCCATCATGCCCGGCTAATTTTTTCTATATATTTTTAGCTGTCCAATTAATCCAATTAATTTCTTTCTGTTTTTGGTAGAGACGGGGTCTCGCTCTTGCTCAGGCTGGTCTCAAACTCCTGAGCTCAAACGATCCGCCCGCCTCAGCCTCCCAGAGTGCTAGGATTACAGGCGTGAGCCACCGCACCCGGCCCACAGTTTGCATTTTTAAACAATATGTTATGCTACTTCTGGCAGGAGTAATGACATTCTTTCTTCTGAGATAGGAGGGAGGGAGATAAAGATGGATTTGTAGGTTGGGTAGCAGGGAATTCATGCTTAGTATTTTCTATTTCACGATTAAATGAAAGGCAAGATTTTTTACATAGATTGAGGAAGGGGAAATGAGTAAGGAGTTTGAGAAGAATGATGAAGTTTTGGAATTGCTGCTGTGGAGTGTGGAGAAGGAGCCAACTGGTATCTTAGAAAGGAATTGCTGAGCAGTGCTGAGTATGGAGACCATAAATTTGGAGTAGGATTGGTCTGGCAGTTATGAGGTTTTCTTCCAGCAGCACACATCAGTTCAGGTAAATGGAAAGAGAAGATAGTTGGTTGCAGGTGGCTGCAGTGGAGACTAAGAGAATAGGGATATTTTAGGTGGTAGAGAGGAAAAAAGACTATAAAGAGAGCTAATGGACTGGAAGAAAAATGAAGGCTGCATGCATTAGAAATCTCAATGAGTTAGTTAGAAGAGGAAAATAATGGGAACAGATATGGGATTAAAATTGGGGATGATGACAATTGTCATATTTTGGAGTTTTAAGATTCTAGAGATGAAGGATATGAGACATTTAGGAGGTCTGAAATTGATGTGTTGAATGACGGGTTGCATGTAGGAATGATGATGAAGTCCACAAGGATTATGGCATGTGTTGTAGTGAAGAGGATGACTGTAATCCAGGAGTGGCAGGGAGGTCCAGAATAACAGCAGTAAGGATGCTTTAACCAAGTGGTAGCAAAAGTGGCAACTACTTTTCACCTGCTCTAATGTTTATTACAGCTGTAGATGGAATAGGAAATAACTTTGCACTTAATTTTAGAATTTTTTTGTCTTGTGATCAAGTTTTTACCCTAACATTTTATTTATTATGAAACTTTTCAAATACACAGAAAAGTTGAAAGAATTGTACATTAAACCCCATATACCCATCACCTAGATTCTATATTAACATTTTATTATATTTGCTTGATCACATGCCTATCCATCCTTTCTACCACCCTTCAATCCATCTTAGGTTTTGTTGTATTTCAAAGTAATTTGCAGACATCAGTACACTTCACTCCCAACACTTCAGTATGCATATCATTAACTAGAGTTTAGTATTTGTTTGCAGTTCTTTTTCTTTTCGGAGGGGGAGGTAACTTTTATCTACAGTGGAATTGCACATGTTAATTGCACCATTTAATGAGTTTTGACAAATGCATATAATCCAGGTGTCTACCAAGATGTAGAATATTACCATCATTCCTAAAATTTCCTTCATGTGCCTTCTCAGTCAACTCCCATCCCTATCTCCTAGAGGCAACCACTCTTCTGATCTTTTGTCATCCCGTCACAGATTAATCTTATGTGTTCTAGAACATCATGTAAATAGAATCATACAGTATACATTTTTGGTAAGGTTTTGAGGTTGTGTTTATCAAGAATTCAGTCCTTTTTTTCCATCAGATGAATATGTCACAGTGTGTTTAGCCAGTAGATGGACACCTGGGATGTTTTAAGTTTGGGGCTAAATAAATAAAGCTGCCCTGAATGTTCTTATGCAAGTCTTTTTGTAGACATATGTTTTCATTTCTTTTGGGTAAATACCAGGAGAGAGGGCTCATAGGATAGGTTTAGTTTTAAAAAAAACTGCCAGACTTTTTCCTGAAGTGGTTGTACCATTTTATATTCCCACCAGCAATGTATGAGAGTTTGAGTTGCTCCACATCCTTGCCAATATTTGGTGTTATGGCTCTTTAGTTTTAGTCATTGTGGTGAGTTCATAGTAGTATCTCATTGTGGTTTTAATTTGCATTACCCCGATGACTAACGATACTGAACACTTTTTCGTATTCTCATTGGCCGCTTGTATATCTTCCTTTGGTCAGTGTCTGTTCAAATCTTTTGCCCATTTGAAAAATTAAAAGCCGAGTACAATGGTAGTCGCAGCTACTCAGGAGGCTGAGGCAGGAGGATTGCTTGACCACAGGAGTTTGGTGCTGTCATGCCTGCGAATAGTCACTGCACTCCAGCCTGGGCAAGACCCCGTCTCTTAAAAAAAAAAAATTGAGTTGTTTTTCTTTTTAGTATTGAATTATAAATGTTCTTTATATATCCTGTATAACTGTCTTTTGTCAGATATATATTTTATGAATATTTTCTTCTAGGCTGTAGCTTGTCTATTTATTTTCTCAAGGGTGTTTTTTGATGAGCAGAAGTTTTTAATATTGATGGAGTCAAATGTATCAGTTTTTTCTTTTAAGGTTATTGCTTTCTGTGTCTAAGAATCCTTTGCCTGCCACTAAATCAGGAGGATATTTTCCTAATGTTATCTTCTAAAAGCTTTATAGTTTTTTTTGTTTGTTTGTTTTGTTTTGTTTTGTTTTTGAGACAAAGTCTCACTGCGTTGCCCGGGCTAGAGTGCCGTGGCGTCAGCCTAGCTCACAGCAACCTCAAACACCTGGGCTCAAGCGATCCTTCTGCCTCAAGCCTCCTGAGTAGCTGGGACTACAGGCATGCGCCACCATGCCCAGCTAATTTTTTTCCATATATCCTTAGTTGTCCAACTAATTTCTTTCTAATTTTAGTAGAGACGGGATCTCGCTCTTGCTCAGGCTGGTTTCGAACTCCTGAGCTCAAACAATCCACCCGCCTTGGCCTCCCAGAGAGCTAGGATTACAGGCGTGAGCTACCGCGCCCGGCCTAAAAGCTTTATAGTTTTAGCTTTTACATGCTCTGTGGTCCATTTCAAGTTAATTGTTGTGTATGATATAAGGTAGGAATTGAGATTCATTTGTTTTTCATGCTAATATCTAGTTATTTCAGATTTGCTGAAGAGACCTTCCTTTCCCTATTGGATTGTGTTGGTGTTTTTATGAAAATTACATGATTTTGTGTGTGTGTGTGTGTATACATTCAGCCCTCTGAATTCATGGATTCAACCAACATTGAAAATATTTGAGGTATCTGTACTGAATATGTACAGGCTTTTTGGGGGGTCGTTATTCCCTAAACAATACAGTATAACAGTTATTTACATAGCATTTACATTGTATTAAGTATTGTAAGTAATCTAGAGATATTTTAAAATATATAAGAGGATGTACATAGGTTCTATGCAAATACTATATACCATTTTATGTTAGCGACTTGAGCATCTGCAGATTTTGATGTCTGAGGGAGGTCCTGGAACTAATCCCCGATGGATACTGAGTGATGACTACACACGCGCGCACACACACACACACACCCATATCTGTGTCTGTCTATCTATTGGTTTGTTTCTAGGCTATCCATTCTATTTCATTGATCTATTTGTTGCTTACTATAGATTTATAGTAAGTTTTGAAGTTAGGTAATGTAAGTACTCCAACTGGTTCTTTTGAAATATTGTTTTAGTATTTCTAGATCTTTTTGAATGTTAAAACCACTTTTCATTCCTGGGATAATAAATCATGGCAGATGGTATTTTATTGAGTGCCTGCTATGTGCCAGTATTCTAGGCACTGTAGTGCCTAGAATTTACATACTTATCTCTGTTTTACTCATTGACTTTTCAAGGTGATAATATCCCAGTTTTACAGCTGAGGAAATGGATCTTCAAAGGGCAAATTGCTCAAGATCTTATACTAATAAGGAGTAGAATCAGGATTTGAATTTTAAGTCTGTCTAGCTTCAAAGATAGCTCTTTCTACTATACTGTGTTGCCTCCTTTGAGTAGGAAATGTAGTGCAGTACAATGGTGTTCTAATTGTCCTGTACCTTAGATTTTAGGGAAGAAGTGCCTCAGGAGAGAGGGAGGCTGAATGAACAAGGCTTTGAAACCCCCTACTTTTATTTGTATTTATTTATTTTTTTAGAGACAGAGTCTCGCTCTGTCACCCAGGCTGGAGTGTAGTGGCACGATCATAGCTTACTGTAATCGCTCATTATAACCTCAAATTCCTGGGCTCAAGCCATCCTCCTGCCTCTGCCTCCTGAATAGCTGATACTACAGTGTGCACCACCATGCCCAGCTAATTTTTTAAAAATATTTTGTAGCGATGGGGTCTCACTATGTTGCCAAGGATGGTCTCAAACTCCTGGCCTCAAGAGACCCTCCCAAAGTGCTGGGATTACAGGTGTGAGCCACCATGCCCTGCCAAAACCCCTTACTTTTGGCCGAGGAGCAGCCCTTTCACATATTGGGGCTCTGTATGAGATTTCATTTGGGGGAAAAAAGGGTTCTGCTGCATAAAAAAAGTAAGAATTTTAAAGGCACTAGTTAATGGAAAGATAGCACAGATTGTAAAGAACGGGCTAAGTAGTAATGGTCTTGGGATTGCAATGGGCAGCTAGGAGACTATTCTTGTCTGCTTATGTTTGGGAGTGATGGAAGTGACATTTTAAATGGAAATGGGAGTTAGCTAAGAATTAGGAGGAAATAAATTTCAAAGATTTGTGGTAGCTTGAAGGTTAAGAGGAAGTCCGTATTTTAGGAATCCGAGTAGCTGGAGTCTGGAGTATGGGGCCAGATCTTGTGAACCAAATTATTACATTTCATCTTGTGAGCAATGGGGAGCAACTGGAGGGTTTTAAGCGGGGAACAGGCATATATGAATTTTGAAGGGTCACTGTCAGCTCTGTGGAGCATGGATTAAATAGGGACTGAACTGTAGGCAGGAAAGCCAGTTAGAATTTTGCAGCAATTCATGGAAGGGTGGTCTTGACTAGGGCAGTAGCTGTGGGGAAAGGGAAGAATAGACCAATTTTAGAGAGATTTAGAGGTAGATTGAGCAAAGTGGTGAGAGAGGAGTCAAAGAGGATCCCCAGCTTTCTGACTGAGGGGTGTAAGTGGTGATGGTGGTAATAGAGGGAATACTGGGAGAGGATCCTGTTTGGAGGGAAACTAAGAAACCATCAGTACTCTGGGGATGAGAAGGTGTGAGAGAATTGTGATAGGAGGGATTTATACTTTGGGGGAATAGCCAAGTATGGCAAGCATGGAAGGTGTTTTTCTTGCACTGTTCTTGGTCATTACAGGCAGGTACAGCCTGAAGGTTCTGATGATGATTGCTTTCAAAATACATTTCAAATGCCACCTCCTTCACAAAGCCTTTCTACTACAACTCCCTCCCCTAAATAGAACACATCTCTTCTTATCCTTAGTACCTTATACCTCAATTTTAGCCCTTAATCGCAATTTTCCTTTTAAAGTTTTGTTTGCATCTGTGGTTTCTCTCCTCTTCTAGATTGGAGGGTCCTTGAGGGTAAGAATAGGGTCCTACTTAGCTTTGTAGTCCCTGTAATGCTTAGAATATTCCTCCTGTATAGCAAGTGCTCAGTATATATTTGTTGATTTGCACGTGGTTCTGAGTCTTTCCCCTCAAGAATACACAACTAACGCATTAGGTAGGTCTCACTCGAGATCTTCACCAGTCAAAAGGCATTGAAATTGTCATGTTCAGTGTGTTCTGTCTTAGCAAATAGGGAAGCAAATACTATATTTTAGAAATAGTTCCTTTAAAATGGCTAATTTAAAAAAAGTGTGTGACGCTTCAAAGGAAGTCTTTGTCATTGTGTTAGTCCAGGTACTCTGAGAAGCAGATGCCAAAATGGGATTAGGCATGTATGAAGCTTATTAGGGGAAATGCTCGTGAGGGAACAAGGGGAGAGAGACAGGGAGAGTTGTCAGACTGTGATGCAAGTCTGACTCCAAGTGAAGAAGAGAGGTAAGGGAGGAAGGAACTTTGGGTGAAAGTGTCTTGGACTGCAGTGCAATGCTAAAGAAAGTTTGCCAAGGCCTCAGGAAGTCTTTGGGTTCCTATCATGAGCATTCCACATCTCTCAGGAATAGTATGCCTTAATATGCTTGCCATGCTCAGTCAGTGATTGGGAGGAGCCAGCGAGAAGCGTGGCCTCAGCACAAACACAATGATGGATTTCAGAGTGCAGCTGCCGGGGCCCTCAGTCAATTATGCTCCCCTGTAGTCAGAGATCTGAGAAGGCTTATTCTCATGGCCAGCCAGGGTCATCTCTGTGGCTATGAGTTGCCTGATTTGGGATAAATTACAGTTTTTCCCCACATAAAGTAGATAATTTCTTCCAAAACAAAAACAAAACTACTTATACTTAAAAAAAAAAAAAGATATCTTAGGGTAAATTCTCAAAAGTCAAAGACTTAGTTTTCATTGAAATTAATGGTATACAATTTGCTTCAGTAGCTAATCAAATAAATTTTGTATTTTATATTCAATGTGTATATAAATAAATCTTTAATGTACAAACCCACAAATAGAACATTGACATAAAAGAAAACAATTTAAATGGTACCCGAAATTATTGCTATAGAAACTAGTGAACCAGGAGTATTTCAAGCAAACCAGCAGTAAGTACCCTGAGTTGTCCAACAATACAGCCACAAAGATGACTCTTTGTTGGTTTTCCTTTCTAGTCTGGGCTACCTCATAGGCAGACAAACAGAAATCAATAAATGAAATTCCTCATGAAGTCAAATTCTGGTAATTTCCCATTGGAGTTGGGGGTGGGGATATACATGGGAGAAAAGAAGTAATTTAAAATTTTTGTTTTATGGATCCTTAATTACTCAGATGTTATTTTATTTTATTTTATTTTATTTTTGAGACAGAGTCTCACTTTGTTGCCCGGGCTAGAGTGAGTGCCGTGGCGTCAGCCTAGCTCACAGCAACCTCAAACTCCTGCACTCAAGCGATCCTCTTGCCTCAGCCTCCCGAGTAGCTGGGACTACAGGCATGTGCCACCATGCCCCGCTAATTTTTTTCTATATATTTTTAGCTGTCCAATTAATTTCTTTCTATTTTTGGTAGAGACGGGATCTCGCTCTTGCTCAGGCTGGTCTCGAACTCCTGAGCTCAAACGATCTGCCCGCCTCGGCCTCCCAGAGTGCTAGGATTACAGGCGTGAGCCACCGCGCCCAGCCAGATGTTATTTTAAATACAGGTATTTTTAAACTGTAACAAGAAGTTGATTTGAGGAATATCTTTAATGCTAATTTCATGTCGATTTTTACAATTTGATTTTATTCACCAAATTAGTTGAGCACTTACTGTACAGTAAGCATTATGGATATAAAATTTAAACATTTTTGCTTTTATAAAACTTTCATGTGTTGATTAAAAAAAATTAGTAATTTGCCCATATGTGTTAAAGCAGCCCAACTGCAAATGGGATCAATCCTAGTATATATAAAGTATATACTTACATTATTTTAATTTATATTTAAAAATAAATTAAAAAAAGTCCTGAGAGTAAAAAAAACAAGTTGTTTTTAATAAATGTAGACTTTGTATAATAAACTAACTTAAATTTTAGCTATTCTTTTATAATTCCCCAAATAATTATTTTCTGTGTATGGCTCAGTAATTTGTAATGGAATACACTTACTGATAATTATAGTCACAGCTGTTTTTTTAAGGATTTTGGTAGGATTCTGATTTCTATACATTAATAACTTTTTCTTTGAATTTTTATTGTGGTAAAAATACATATAAAACATTAAATTTGCCATTTTAACCATTTTTAAGTGCACAATTCAGTGCCATTAATTACATTCACAATGTAATACTAATTCACAATTACTAATGCCTATTTTCAAACTTTCAAAACTTTTTCATTATACCAAACACAAACTCTGTACACATTAAGCAATAACTTCCCACTTCCCTCTCTCCCAGCCCCTGATAACTTCTAATCTACTTTCAGTCTCTATCAATTTGCCTATTCTAGATACTTCATGTAAGTGGAATCACAGAATGTTTGTGTTTTTGTGTCTGCTTACTTTCACTTAGCGTGTTTTCAAGGTTCATCCATGTTATAGCATGTACCAGAATTTCATTATTTTTTAAGGCTGAATATTCCATTTTATTAATATGCACATGCCATATTTTATTTATCCATTCACCTGTTATGGTTCACGTGGATACTTTCTATCTTTTGACTAACATAAATAATGCTACAGTGAACATTGGCATACAAGTGTCATCTGAGTCCCTATTTGCAATTCTAATGTACCTTAGAATGGAATTGCTGGGTCGTTTGGTAATTGCTGTGGCTAACTTTTTGAGGAACTGCCATACTGTTTTCCACAAATGCTGCAGCATTTTACATTCCTACCAACAATGAACATAGATAAGTTTTTTCACCTTGCCCACACTTGTTATTTTCTTTTTCTTTTTTTTAATTCCATCCTGGGCTGGGTGAAATGGTATCTTACTGTGCTTTTGGTTTCTATTTTCCTAATGAGTAATGATCTTGAGCATCTTTTCATGTGCTTATTGGGCATTTGTATATCACCTTTAGAGAAATATCTATTCGAGTTCATTCACTGACCATTTTTTAATTTTGTTGTTTTTATTTTTAATGTTGAATTTTAGGAGAATCTTATTATATGTTGGTATGAGACCCTTATCAAATGGATGATTTGCAAATATTTTTTCTCATTCACACCCAACCAAAATGTTGTCTTTTTTAGTTTGTTGATAAAAACTCTTGATAAACAATAGTTTTTAATTTTGATGAAGTCTAGTTTATTTTTTCTTTGATTGTTAGTGATTTCAATGTCATAGCTAAGAATCCATTGCCAAATTTAAGGTGATGAAAATGTACCTCTATGTTTTCTTCTAAGAGGTTTATGGTTTTTTAAGCTCTTATATTTGGTCATTGATGCATTTCGAATTAATTTTTGTGTTCGGTGTGAGTTGGGGTCCAACTGCATTCCTTTGCATATGGAAATCCATTTGTCCCTGCATAATTTGTCGAAGAGACTATTCTTTCCACATTGAGTGGACTTGGCACCCTTGCCAAAAATCAATTGACCATAGATGTATGGGTTTATTTCTGGACTCTCAATTCTATTCTGTTGGTCTATAGGTCTATCCTTATGCCAATACCATGCTATTCGGACTACTGTAGCCTTGTAGTAAGTTTTGAAATCAGAAAATGTGGGTCTTCCAATTTTTTTTCTTGATTGTTTTGACTCTTCAGGACCCCTTGCAATTCCATATGAATTTGAGGTTCAGCATTTCCATTTCTGCAAAAAGGATTTTGTAGTGGGGTGCAGTGGCTCATGCTTGTAATCTCAGCACTTTGGGAGGCCAAGGCAGGAGGATCACTTGAGGCCTGGACAGGAGTTGGAGATCAGCCTGGGTGACATAGTGAGACCCAGTATCTACACAAAAAAAATTTTTTTTAAATTAGCTGGGCATGGTAGCACGTGCCTATAGTTTCAGCTACTCAGCAGATTGAGGTGGAAGGATCACAGGAGCCCAGCAATTTGAGGTTACAGGGAGGTATGATTGTACCGCTTCACTCCAACCTGGGTGATAGAGTGAGATTCTCTTAAAAAAAAAAAAAAATTTTGGAATTTTTATAAGGATTGCATTGACTCTATAGATTGCTTTGGGTGGTATCACAATCTTGACAATATTAAGTCTTCCTACCCATGAACACAGGATGGGTTTTCATTTATTTGGCTCATCTTTAATTTTCTTCAGCAGTGTTTTATAGTTTTCAGGGTAAAACTCACCTCCTTGGTTAAATCTATTTCTAGGTATTTTATTCTTCTAGATGCTAAATGGGATTGTGTTCCTAATTTCCTTTTCAGATTATTCGTTGCAATTGTATAGCAACACAACTACTTTTTATGTGTTGATTTTGTAACTTGCAATTTTGCTGAATTAATTTAATATTAACTTTAGTAACTTTCTCGTGTATTCTTTGAGATTTTTCTGTTAATATATATAGGATTATGTTCTTGGCAAACAGAAATAGTTTTACTTCTTCCTTTTCAATTTGGATACCTTTTCTTTTTCTTGTCTAATTGCTCTGCCTAGAACTTCTATTACAGTGTTTGAAGAGAAGTGGTGAAAGTTGGTATCTTTGTTCCTGATCTTAGAGGGAAAGTTTTCAGACTTTCTCCATAGAGTGTGATGTTAGATGTAGGTTTTTCATAGATGTCTTTTATCATGTTGAGGAAATTCCCTTCTATTCCTAGCTTTCTGAGTATTTTTATCATGAAAGGGTGTTGCCTTTTTTGAGTTAATTGAGAGATTATGTGTTTTTTCCCCCCACCTTAATTCTATTAATGTGATATATTACATTGATTCCTGCGTGTGTGCACACACACACACGTGCATACTGAACCACCTTTGCAATTCTGGAATAAATCCCATTTGATCAAAGTGTATAATCTTTTAATGTGCTGTTACATTCAGTTTGCTAGTATTTTGTTGAGGATTTTTCCAGGTGTATTCGAAAAGGATGTTAGTCTGTAATTTCGTTTTCTTCTGAAGCCTTTATCTAGCTTTGGTATCAAGGTTATGCTGGCCTCACAGAATGAGTTTAGGAAATGTTCTTTCCTTTTCTGTTTGTTGGAAGAATTCAAGAGGATTGCTGTTAATTCTTTAAATGTGTGGTAGAATTCACCAGTGAGGCCATCTGGTCCTGGACTTTTCTTCGTTGGGAGGTTTTTGATTACTAACTCACACTTGTTATAGATTTGTTGAGAATTTTTATTTCTTCTGAGTCTGTTTAGGTAATTTGTATGTTTATAGAAATCTGTCCCCATATTCTATATTATCTAGTTTGTTGGTGTATAGTTGTTTATAGTATTTGCTTATAATCTATCTATAAGGTTGGTAGCATTGTCTCCATTTTCAGTTCTGATTTTAGTTATATATTCTCTTTTTCTTAGGCTAAAGTCTTTTCAATTTTGTTGATTTTTTTTTTAAAGAACCAACTTTTGGTTTCATTCATTCTATTTTTCATTTTCTTTATCTCTGCTCTAATATTTTATCATTCCCTTCTTTCTGTTAGCTTTGGATTTATTTAGTTTACTCTTTTTGTAGAACCTCAAGGTGTAAAGTTTGCTGTTGATTTGAGGTCTTTCTTTTTAATGCAGACATTTATAGCTATAAATTTCCACCTGAGCACTACCTTTGCTGCATCCCATAACTTTTAGTGTGTTGTGTTTTTCTCTAAGTATTGGTCTTCAAGTATTTTCTAATTTTTCATGTGATTTCTTCTTTGACCCATTGAATATTTTAGAGTGTATTGTTTAATTTCTACATATTTTGAATTTTCCAGTTTTCCTTTTGTTGTTTTTTGTTTTTTGTTTTTAAGAGACAATGTATTGCTCTGTGTCCAGGCTGGAGTGCAGTAGCACGATCATAGCTCACTGCCACCTCAAACTCCTGGGCTCAAGAGATCCTCCTGCGTCAGGCTTCTGAGTAGCTGGGACCATAGGCTTGTACCAGCATACCAGGCTAATTTTTTAAGTTTTTTTTTTTTTTTGTAAAAGCACAGTCTCACTATGTTGCCCAGGCTGATCTCACACTCCTGGCCTGAAGTGATCCTCCTACATTGGCCTCCCAAAGTGCTAAGATTACAGGCATGAACTACAGTGCCTGGCCTGTTATTGATTTCTAACTTCATTTCATCATGGTCAGAAAAGATAATTATTTTTATGAATTTGCCTTTTAAATCCTGTAGAAAATAAAAAGTGGAGTTATAGACCAAATATACAATAATACTAGCTTTTATATTTGCCAATGTATTTACATTTACTGGATACCTTTATTTTTTCATATGGCTTTGAGTTACTGTTTAGTGTCCTTTCATTTCAACCTGAAGGGCTCTCTTTACCATTTCACATTGGGCAGGTCTAATGGCAACAGACTCCCTCAGCTTTTGTCTGAGAATGTCCTCGTACGTCATTTTGAAGGACAGTTTTGCCAGATTTGAAGGATTTTCTTGGTTGACAGTTTTTTCTTTCAGCATGTTAAGTATTTGATCTCACTGTGTTCTGGCTTCCATGATTTCTGATGAGAAATCAGCCATTAATCTTATTGGGGATTCCTATAGGTGAAGAGTTGCTTCTCTCTTGCTGCTTTCAAGATTCCCTCTTTGTCTTTAGCATTTAACAGTTTGGTTATAATGTGTCTTGGTGTGGATCACTTGGAATTTATTCTACTTGGAGTTCATTGAATTCCTTGGATTTGTAGATTTATATCTTTCATCAGATTTGGGACATTTTCAGGCATTATTTCTGTAGTTTGAGCTACCATTAAGATGGCAAAACTGTGTCGATAGTTTAGGTGCATACTTTGATTAATTGTACTTCTTGTTTGAGATATAATAAACTATACTTTCGATTTGAAATCAGACACTTCATATTTAATGACCTAATGTTCTTTCTGTCCCTTTCTTCTTTTTCTGTGACTTTTCATAATGCATGTTTTGGTCCACTCTGTGTTGTTCCACAGGTCCCTTAGAGTGTGTTCACTCTTCTTCTTTCTTTCTTCTGTCTGCTCCTCAGACTCAACCATTTTAATTGTCCCATCTTCAAGTCCAGTGGTTCTTTCTTTTGCCTGCTTAAATCTGCTGTTAAATCCTTCTAGTGATTTTTTTTTCATTTCAGTTATTGTACTTTTCAGTTTCAGAACTTTTGTTTGGTTTCTTCTTATAATTCCTATCTCTTTATTGATAGTCTCATTTTGTTCATATGTCATTTTCCTGATTTCTTTTCATTGTTTTTCCATGTTTTCTTGTTTTTATGTCTTAGTTTTTTTGAGTATATTCAAGGCAGTTGTTTTAAAGTCTTTGTCTAGTTGATCTGATGTCTGGACTTCCTCAAGGACGTTTCTGTCAATTAATTTTGTTCCTTGGAATGGGAACATTCCTACTTCTTTGTATGCCATGTGATATTTTTTGTTTTCAAAAACTGGATAGTTGAATATTATGTAGTAACTCTTAAAATCAAATTTTTCCTTTTCCACAGTATTTGTTGTTTTGTTTTGTTTTGTTTTAATTGCTGAAAGCTTTAGTAGTCTGTTTAGTGACTTTCCCAAGCTATTTTTTTCAAAGACTGTATTTTTTTGTTGTGTCCAATCACCGAAGTCTCTGTTCCTTAGCTTATTTTCTGCTAGAGTTTTGACAGAGATTTCCTTGAGCACCAGGAACTAAAAAACAAAACACAAAACAACAACAAACACTTCTCTCATTCTTTATAGATTGGCTTTGTGATGGAGCACTCCTGGAACATTTGTATTACAATTATACTTCAATTTAAATTATGCCACTGCAGTGACTTTTGCCTGTAATCCCAATTACCTGGGAGGCTGAGGCAGGAGGATTGCTTGAGGCCAGGAGTTTTAGCCTGAGCAAAACAGCAAGACCCCCATAGAAAAATGAGCTAGGCATGGTGGCATGTGCCTGTAGTCTCAGCTACTCAGGAGGCTGACGCAAGAGGATTGCTTCAGCCCAGGCATTTGAGGTTGCAGTGAGCTGTGATGACACCAGTGCACTCTACCCTGGGCAATAGAGTGAAACTTTGTTTCAAAAAAAAAAAAATTTAAAAAACCTGTTAATTAAAAATTAATTAATTAATTAACAAATATACTCTCATAAAATCACACTTACCTTTAGGAAGGTTTAAGCTTCATATTAAACACATTAGTTTATTCAGGGTGCCTTTGTCTTAATGTCTATAAACTGAAATCATACCTGTTTGTGAGAGATTGAGTCTTAGTGGTTGTCAAGAAGGGCAATAGGTAACTCAGGCACCTGCAATGTACTTTGGAAGGGACAAAGCTTTGTTGGGGGGGGTGTTGTGGGGGCATTTAGGACACTACTACAAGAAAGACTTAAAGAGGAAGGCTGAAACATATCAAAGATGAAATTTACGTAGTTGGAAATTTTGACTGAAGTCACATTATATATTGGTAAGGGAAGTAAAATGAAATGTTCTTACTGTTGTTTTTTTTGTTGTTTTGTTTTTGTTTTTTGTCCACAGAATTTCCTGCTTTCAATTCCTAGAATTTAGGTTGCTACCTTAAAACTATGATTATAATATCATTTCATTAACTAGACTGAGGATTTATTCTCCATTTATAACCTTACTTCTATGGGAATATGTGTTCTGAATGTCAAACAATTTCTTGGAGTAGCAATCAGTTTATAAGTTTGAAATTATTTTTAAAAAATATCTTCCATCAGAAAGTCTTTTCTAGCTTAAAATAAGCATTTTAACAGTTTACTTATTAAATTTACATAACATCTTCATTTCATATTGTGTACTAAAGTGTTTTTAATTGTATTGCTGCTTTATACTATTACACTCATCAACTTTTAGTATTAGCAAATTAGCAAATTTTAGAAAATGCAATTATGTTTACAAACTCAGTCTCATTTTGGTATTTTTTCAAATGTTCTTTATATTTAATTTTTTTGGTTCAGCAAATATACTTTTCAGTATTGAATAGTGACAAATATAAAAAGTATCCTTTTTAGATTAAAAACTTTAACACTTTAAAAAAGTTATTTTGTTTTTATTTAGGTAATACATTCACAAAATTCAAAACCAAAAAGATACAAAAGATTACATGATGTAAATCCTTTTTCCTGCCCCTGTCCTCCACTCTTCTTGCATTCCACCCAGGAGCAACGAATTTACAGGTTTCTTGTGTTTTTTTTCTTGGAGATTTTTCTATGGTAGATAAGTATATGTGTGTGTGTATTTTTTCCTGTTTTTTTTTCCTTTTGTATGTCCTCTTTTGCACTTTGTTCCCCCCTGCTTTCCAGTATATATATTGGAGAGCATAACAGTTATGACCACCCTCATTCTTTTCTATGGCTTCATGGTATTGTTTGGTTGAAACAATATTGAACTAGTCTCTTAATGAGAAATATTGAGTTAATTTTCTATCTTTTTCTAATGTAAACCCTGTTGTAGTGAAAACTTGGATATATGTAATGTCACACATGTAAGAAATGTCTCTTCGTGTCTCTTGTCCATTTTCTAATTGGATTGTTTGCTTTTTGACTGTTGACTTTATATACTTGATACAGACTGTTGATTGTATCTTTATATATTCTAGATACTAGTCCTTTGTCGGGTATATGGTTTGGAGATTGGAGATACTTTCTCCCACTCTGTAGCTTGTTTCTTTGTCCTCTTCATGGGGTCTTTCTCAGAGTAAGTTTTTAATTTTGATGAAGTCCAATTTATCAGTATTTTCTTTTTATGAATCCTTTATGTCCAGTCGAAGAACTCTTTGCCTATTCATGGATCCCCAAACTTTTCTCCTGTATTTTTTTCCTAGATTTATAGTTTTACCATTTAAGTCTATGATACATTTTGAGTTAATTTTCGTATAAAATGTGAGACTTAGGTTGAGGTTCATTTAATTTGATTTTATTTTTGCCTATGGATGTCCAATTGCCCTAGCACCATTTGCTGAAAAGGCAATTCCTTCTCCATTGAATTGCTTTCGTACTTTTGTCAAAAATTATTTGGACATATTTTGGGGGGTCTATTTTTGGGTTCTCTGTTCTGTTCCTTCCATCTGTGTGTCTATCCTCTGCCACTGCTACAGAGTTTTTATTTCTGTAGATACAGAATAAGTCTTAAAATCAGGTAGAATGGTTTCTGCCACTTTATTCTTTTCTTTTAAAATTATTTTAGCTACTTTATTTCCTTTGCCTTTTCATATGCATTTTAGAATAATCTTATTAACATTAATATCTACAAAAATTGTTGCTGGGTTACTGGTAGGAGTTGCGTTAAAGCTCCTACCTAATTGTCTGGGCATGGTGGCTCATACCTGTAATCCTAGTCCTCTGGGAGCCTGAGGTGGGAGGATCATTTGAGGTCAGGAGTTCAAGACCAGCCTGAGCAAGAGCAATACCCAGTCTTTACCAAAAATAGAAAAAAATTAGCCAGGGATGGTGGCTCATGCCTATAGTTTCAGCTACTCAGGAGACTGAGGCAGGAGCATCCCTTGAGCCCAGGAGTTTGAGGTTGCAGTGAGCTATGATGATGCCACTGCACTTTATCTAGGGCAACAGAGCAAGACTCTGTCTCTAAAAAAAAAAAAAAAAGCATATAAACCTCCTACCAAATTAATATAACTCATGAATATTAACTCGTGTATATTAATTTGGGGAGAAATGACATCTATGTTGAGTCCTCCAATCAGTGAACAGGGTATGTGTCTTCATTTGTTTTTTTTAAGATCTTCTTTGAGTTCTTTCATCAGCATTGTCCAATTTTCAGTATACAAGTCCAGTACATGTGTTGTTAGATTTGCACCTAAGTATTTTAGCGTGGGGTTTGTTTTGTTTCTTTTTTTGGCATTTTTATTTTCAGTGTCCATGGGTATACTGTGGCCTTGCTGAACTGTTCTAAGAGATATTTTTGTTTGTTTATTTTGGTAGATTCTTTAGGATTTTCTACCTAGACTATCATGTTATCTGTAAATAGGAACAGTTTTACTTCTTCCTTTCGAATCTCTGCTTTTATTTTCTTTTCTTGCCTTATTCCACTTGCAGAAACTTCTAGCACTATGTTGAATAAGCATGGTGAGAATGGATATTCTTGTCCTTTTCCTCAACTTTGG
>CAUYSK010022980.1:0-46152 GCA_963575035.1 Avahi laniger
TTCCTTCTCTCTTAAAAATAGAGACATTTATTAAAGAAGATATAAGATACAAGACACATTGTACCCAGGACAATGTCACCTCAGTCCTCTTCAAAGTACGCACCTTGGGACCTCACACAGTTCTCCCAGCATCTCTTAACCCAACCCGTACGTGTTCAATACTCTCAGGTGTTCTGCTTGTTGCAGCCCTTCCAGAATGTGGTCACTTTCAACAGATTCTCAACCATCTTTGAAGCATTTGTGCCACACTTTTATTTGTGCTGCACTCATTGCATCGTTCCTGAAAGCCTTTTGAATCACCTGAATAGTTTCCATGGAGGAATGGTCAAGCTTAACGCAAAATCTCATGCAGATTCATTGCTCTACCTGCTCGGTCATTTTGAATGCGATGGTCACACAGTACACGTGCTCACTGAACAGTGTCTAGCGCCCCACTGACTAGTACAGTGAGGGTGTGATTGTTAACGCATGTGCATTCCAGTCCACTCTCCTTGGCTGCCAGATTACATCGATGTCGCACAAACTGTGCTTCTTATATTAATAATAGCTGGATACTTTCCGGACAGACTTCGTAAAATAAGTCAGAACAGGAGCAATCACATGCCATCCCCTGTACATTCCCTGGCAGCTTATTTAGCTTCAGCTCTGACTCATGGAATTGTCTGTGAGCATGTCCAAGCCACACAGCCTGCAGGTCATAGATGCAGGGCGAGATGAAGGCTGCCCTCGGTGCTGCGAATACCTCTAGTCTTCTTGGCTAGCATTCACAGAGCCCAGGGTTCGCCACTGTGTCTGCTGTGGGGCTCAGCTCTGTGGGATGTTCAGCGATTAAGAAATGGGCTTCTGGTCAGATGAGTTCGGAAAATGAGGTATTAAAATGAAAAGAAGATGATTTCTGCCCTGAAGAATTTCACAGGAACTTTAATATAGGAAAAATGCTTTGTAACTCCAAGGTGAGAGGAGAGGACACAGGAGGCAGCCTTTCAGAATCTCATGCACTGGCTGTAAAACCCCTCTGTGGAGGGACATCCTGCTGGGCGGGTGTTCCACAAGACATAATGTGGAAAACCCTTTCTGAGGCATTGATGTTGGCCACCTTGGCCCTGCAATCATGGGAATTCTATTTAATTTTTTTCCCTTCAAGGCAACTGCTCATCTATTTAGACAGCACCAAGTGTTCAAGCATTTCTGACTTAAACATGAATCCTTCCTTAAAATTGCTAAAAACCACTGAAAAATATCCTCCACATGCTAGTCAGTGTAAGCATGTGCTCTTGCCAGGCAGAGGAGCTGGCAAGAGGCTGACATGTCACATTCCAATTCATATTTCTCTCCTTCTGCCCCAGAGACAAGGTCTGGCAAGTCAGGTGACGTCTGTGTGTCTAGCTTCAGTCCCACTGCTGGACACTTGGGTCCGGATCTAGAAGCAGCAGAGAGTGGTGGCCGAAAGTGGAGCTATTATTAACTTTATCAGTTTGTCGTGAGGATTAAATTTGATGGTGTTTGTGAAGAGCTTTGCCGTGGCTGGCAGCCTGTGGTAACAGCTTTGTAAATGGTAGCTGTCATCATCATAGTCATCATTATTAAGCCTCCTGACCTCACAGGCCAGTTCCCCCGGTGTCCTTTGCATTTTCCCAAATACTCCTTGACCATTTCCTCCCTGAATCCCTGCTGCTGTCCTCCCAGTTCCCCAAATCTCATAAGACCCACCCCTGGCCTTGCCTCCTCCAGCCTCTGTTCTTACTTGCCTGTTTCCTCACCTGCTATCCAGGCCATATGGTTTTAGCCCCTGTCCCTGACACTACTTAGCATTTTCCCCTGACTTTTTCTGGTGCAGGGCTAAGAACACAGTAGGTTCTCAGGAAATATGACATATTGGTTAATGGGAGCAGCATGGTCCAGGACAGTGGCTCTCAAAGTGAGGTTCCCAGGCTGCCATCACTGTCAGCGACTGGGAACCTGTTAGAAATGGAAATTCTGGGCCCACCCCAGACCTGTTAAATAAGAGCTCTGCAGGTCAGGCCCTGCTCATTCTTATGTGTCTTTTAAGTAACTCCATGCATGCTAAAGTTTAGAGCCACTGGCATAGAAGAGCAAAGGTAAGGGGAAGAGCTGGGTGTGATCCTGTCCCTTATTCACCAGCTCTGCGACCTTGGAGAAGTCCCTCTCCCTTTCTGGGAAAATGAGGAAAAGATCATTTCATAGGACTATTTATGGTGCAAATTTAGTAAAAATGATGGTAAAATGCTTTACAGAGTAGCAAGGAGCTTGCGGGTACTCGACGCACTTTGGCCATATTGCTGGAATCATAGCTGGAAGATGGGAAAAGAAAAACCCGAGGTCATCTATTAACCAGACGAAACAAAGGGGAGGGCTCCGGGCAAAACTATGAAGGAAGAATTGGAAATTACAGAGAAATTTAGAACTGAAGTGTTCCTCTAAGAATAAGTCTATTTTCACTCTATTGATGTGGAAACTGAGGCCCAGAGAATTTAAGTGGTGGGTTTGGAGTCCCCCAGTTAGGATAGAGCTCCTAACACACTCTGTCATTCATGACTAATGCCCCCACCATAAAAACTGTCGCTTGTCCCTGGTTGCTTAGAAAGCTAGATCACAGCTAAAAAATGTCTATTGCTGAGAGGACTTGTTTGTCCTGGAAACTGCATCCCTAGTCAATCTTTCTGACCAGTGCCGGGGGAATCTTATTAGAAGACTATGCAAATGGAATCAAGCGTCACTTCTCCTCTGGATTGAAAAATGGCCTGGCCTCTTGGCCACCCTTTAGCGTTTGCACAGGCCAGTAAATCATGTCACCTCTGCTCCACCCCAGGGAAGGGAGCCAAATGTTCTGTTGGTGGATTCATGATATTTCTAATCAAAAGGGTATAACTGCAGCTGTAGAACACACACACACACACACACACACACACACACACACACACACACACAGATAGATTACAAAAACATTTCCTCTTTGTACTTTGCAGAGAAAATTATTTTTCTGATATGGTATTTTAACACCAGGGTTATCAAGTATGTTTTATCTGCTTTTCTGGATTAAAGGTGTCGCTGACTCTGATTTATAGCCAGGTAAAATGAATTTCTATCTCAGAAGGAAAGGTCCAAAGGCAAGCTATTTCTGAATAATATATGTGGCTTATAGTTGCTGCAGAACAACAACAACAAAAAAATACCAAAGTGACTTTATTAAAGTATACTTTTCATAACTGCATTTTGAACAATGCAAGCCATAAAGTTGAAATATGAGTATGCTACTCAACATTAAAATGCTTTGTAATGTGCTTGTAAAAAAAGCTAAAGTTGCAGGCTAAAAGGGCAGGTGTTCTTTGTAAATTAAAGAGCAGAGAGGCACACATATTCATCGTATGAAATCCGAGAACCATTCAAAGTGCAGTTTTGATGGGCTTCGAACCTGGACTCTTTAATTCTCAAATCATCGACAATCTTAGGCAATTGAGAGAAGCAGAGTGGAAGAGCAATCTTCTCCTTTTTTTTCCGTGCCATTTCCTCCTCCAGAGAACACATTTAGAGAGGAATTAGACTGGCTCCCTGCCTACATCCTCCTCACTCCCTCCTCGACACCGGAGGCTGGAGACCCTGGGGAGCCCCCTGCTCCCCATGCCCTGCCCTCCTCCCATAGTCTAGTTCTCCCCATGGAGACGGGGATGGGGGGTGGAGGCGCTGCCAACACGTGCAAGGAGAGAGCCAGAAGAAGGGGCTGCACTTATCACCACCTGGGCTCTTTCCACGCCTCAGCACTTTCCCCTTTCAAAGTCCAACCAGACACCATGTGGTTCAAATAGAGACTTTGCCAATGTGTATAACTTCACTGACGTGTGGGCAACAGTAGGAATCCAAATTTGTGAAACAAATTCATCTTTGGGTCATCAGACATTTATTTATTCACCTATCCATCCATCCAGCCAGCCATTCATTTTTATCCAGTGACTCTGAGTGACTCTTACAATATTTCTGAGGGTCCTGCCTGTCTCTTTTGGATGCCCCAATCCTGATCAAACTTATTCAGAATGAAGCTCCTCCTCCCCTATCCCCACGTCTAGTACCCCACCTGGAACAGTGCTGTGGAAAGGCCCGTGGGTGTTAGAAGCAGATAGATCGGGCTCCTATCCAGGCACCACCATTTCCCAGCCACATGTGGCCACAGGCAAGTCTCTCCACTTCTTTGGGCTTCAGATTCCTCACCCCGTAAAATGGCAAGCATTCTTTCTGTATTTGTCCCTGACTATACCTAAGCTCTAGATCTTATATCAATGTACCAATTTTAATCCTCCGTCTGGGTGCATAATAGGTATCTGAAACCAAAATATGCAAAACAGAATTCTTAATGCATCCCCCCCGCCTGGCGCCCCACCCGAACTCACCCCTCCTCATGTCTTCCCCATTTCAGCCGATGGGATCACAGCCTTTGCAGCTATTCAGGCCTAAATCTGGGACTCATCTTCGTTTCCTCCATTTCCTCTCCATAACCATCTGCAAGCCCCACCAGCTTTATCCCCCACATATATGCTGAATCCATCCTCTGCTCCAGCCCCACAGGCACTGCCCTCACCCAAGCCATCATCAGCCCCCGAGTGGACAACACGGCAGCCTCCTGGCAGGCCTCTCCGCTTCCAGCCCCGCCCTCCTACGATTCATTCTCCGCACCGTGGGCACAGAGATCCTTAAAGAATATAAAGATTGATTCTGTCTTATAAGCACCATTTAGGCAGTGGTAAGTGCTTCAGAGAAAATAAAAAAGAATAATGGGGTGGAGTGCGATGGATGACCAGGGAAGGCCATGGGAGGGGGTCACAGTGGAGCCGAAGCTTGAGTGCTGAGAAGTGTTGTTCTGGGCACAGGGGACAGCACGTGCCAAGGCTTTGGGTGTGTTCAAGGACACAAGAAGGCTGGTGCAGTGGGAATGTGTGAACAGGGAGAAGGCGAGGGAGAGGGTGGGAGTGGAAAGGTAGACAGAGGACAGTCCACACCGGCATTATGCCACTAGCATGTAAACTCCACGACGGCAGGGAGCCCGTCTCCTCGTCCCCACTGGCTTGCCAGTGCCTAGAACACTTCCTGATGTGTTTAGGTGATCAATGCATTTGTTGAAAACTTAATTAATTAAAATGAAATAATGTATATAAAGCTCTAGCACGATGCTTATCATGGTGTGAGAATAATTTGTGCACATGCTCACCTCTGATACTAGACTTCGAGTTCCTAAGAGGTCTCGATGGAATTTTGCACATAGCAGATACTCGGGAAATATTACCTGACAGAGACAATTCAGGTGGGGGCTGTCTGATTTCAGCCTTTAAGGCTTCCACCTTCCTAGTGGAGCTTTCCAGAGACCCACTAGAACTGTGTAGGGTAGTCATAGCTCTTTTAAGTCTGTGCATGTTAATTTAAATGAAAAAGTAGTTCTTCACTGAAGATGATTTTCACCTTCTATTGTCAATTAAGAGAAGAGTAGGTTATTTCCAAATACTTACAATTTAGGGAATAAAGAGTTCCTAAAAGATGGTCTAAATTTAACATTATCCAAATAATCTTGGAACACATGCCTTCCCCATTTTCACTGATTAGAGTTACATGATGGTTTTTCATTTTCTAGGCTGACTCCTCCCTGGTTCTTCCCAAGCCAGTCACCACATCTAGTCTATTGCCTGCTCTGGACACCTCCCCATCCACCCTTCTCAGCACTGCTCTCACCACCTTCCCAGGGCCATTGCAACAACCTCTTCAGTCCTCTGCTGTCAGAGTGAGTATTGATAGTGATTCTCTCCTCTGCGTAAAATTCCTCCCCAATCCTCCCCTTGCAGGATGAAGTCCACACGTGGCACACCGCCTTAAAGATTCTGCTGCCTTTCCAGACTCTTCCTTCTCAGCCTCCTTGCGCTTTGCCCTCTGGCAATGTACTTCCTTCTGGTCTCCCAGGCCATGGCTGTGCACATGCCCACAGGGCCATGCCTGCCTCCATCTCTGCAGGGAGTACTCCTCTTCTTCCTTCAAAACCCTACCCAGAAGCCCTCAGGAAGTACTGACTCTCATACTATAGCTCCCTTCACCACCCTGCACATGCTTTTTCTTACTGTTGTTCTGATACTATTGCTCTTTAGGGCTCAAGGCATATAGTCACCCACTGGCCCATCTGTGGCAGATATTTTCTTAAATGGCTGTGACAATACCTCTCATCCCACATGCTGTTCTTACAATGTGACTTTGATGTTCATCCCCCTGAGGGGCAGGATCTACATCACTTCCTTTTAAACATAGGTGGGCTTGTAACCACTTTGACCAATAAAATATAGCGAATGTGATACCTGGTGATTTCTGAGGCTGGGTCACAAAAGGCCATGCAGCTTCTGTCTCCTCTCTCTTCAGATGCAGCCAGCCAGCATGCTGTGAGGAAACCCGGGCCACATGGGGAGACCACATGTAGATGTCAACGACCCCAGCTAAAGCCTCAATTGCCAGCCAGCACCGACTGCCAGACACACGTGAGCGCGGAAGACGGAGATGGCTCCGGCTCCAGCCACTGTCCAATTGCAACCGGATGAGAGCATTTGAGCAAGAGCGCCTAGCTGAACCCCGTCAATCCCCAGAACTGTGAGAGATAATAATTAAATGACTGTCGTTGTTTCAAACCACTACATTTTGGGGTGATTTGTCACATGCTAGTAAAAAACAGGAACACCTTTTGTCTCTGACTGTAACTTGACTGTCTACACCAATTTGTGCTCCTTGAGAAGAGAGGCCAGGTTTGGTTCTGCTTCAGACGGCACATTCCCTGGTTCCATGGGCAACTTCTAAAGCTCTGGCAGAGGAGCCCAGTGCTCTGCCCTGGCAGAGGTAATGGACTCTTGCTCAGCGTTCTTTCACATCGCTGGGACCTCCTTACCTCTGCCCTCCTTGGCCGCCCCCTTAAAATGAAGACCACCCCTCCCACTCCTTCTTCCCTGATCTGACCTGAAGGAGGACCTTGGGACGTGACAAATTCCTCAGGGAAAAAGAGTTCACCACCTGCTTTCCTTGCTGTCAAGAAAGAGTCTGGGGCCTTAAGAAACACCAGCTGCCTAAGAAGGCAGGCAAGGAGGTACCATGGACCCCTGGCTCACTCACCCTTTGAACTCTTAGTGACTGAGGATTTGAGGCAAACCCAAAGCTTGCCATGGTGTGTCCCTCTGCTGAGTCACACGGGGAGGCCAGTGTGTGGGGTTATTCACTGGGCTAGCGACAAAGCTAGTTTGCTGCCCAGACCCACATCCCAACAGGGTTTCTCTTTTCTTACTGAGCTAACAACCAGGCCCGCAGAGAAAGCCAATGCCCTAGTGCTGGGGGTTAAAGTCTAAGAAACTGATGGTTCTTAGACAGGAAATGGCATCATATTTAGTATTTACACATCTGGGGAATTGCAAAAATCTCCACACATTCTCTTCCCAAATGCCAAGAGACTCCGTGCTCAAAAAGGCAAGGAAGACAAGTTTTGTTGGGTTCTCAGTGTTGGGAAAGCAACTCTGCCTTGTAGCCTGGGCATGAGGAAACTGTACCGATCTGCTGGCTGCTTTTACACTAAGGGGGAAGCCCCACCTTGCCTGCTTCTGGTTCAGCCCCTTGAGACCTGTCTTTAATCACTGCCAGTTGCTGCCCCGCCCACGTCCCCCTGGGCAGGTGAGAGGGACCAGGTGTCTTGCTTGTTTCAGTGGTGGGAAGGTGACTCTGGCTAAGGCACTTCCGCACATGGCATCATGGACTTGAGCTGGGCAAGTTCCTGGGGTCCTGAGACCCTGCGGGCTGTCAGCAGCTGGGTAAATCAGGCACCAAGCACATCCACATTCTGGGTTTAGCTAGTACTACCATCTACGGTGTTAACCTTAATCAGCAAAGTGTCAACCTAACCCTCTGTGCTGCAGAGACCTTAGTACTCAGAGGTCAAACAACTTGCTCATTAAGGTGAAATCAATGTAATATGACATTAAATTGGAAGTTTTGGCTGAAGCTCTAAGAAACGACAAATATTTGATACCAAGGAGAATTAGAAAAGACAATCCAAACCGCCATCTGATGGAGATATCCTAATAACACATTCACGCGTCGTGAGCCCCTGACTCACACTGAGGGTGTAAGTTGGTGTGCAAGTGTGCAGAGGAAGGCTGTTTTAGAGAGAGTACTTCTTGGGGAGAGCTGATGGTGCGCCCTGCATCCTCCCAACCCCCTAGAGGGGAAAGAGGGTGGTAGGAAGGTTTGCCTCCCACCTTGGGCCTGGAGAGATGGGCTTTAGGGGCCCACCCTGCAGAGCCATCAACTAAACCGAGACTGGATTTTAAACCTAAAGTCACTACAGGACTTTTTATTATTTAAGCATAAACAGCAAGAGACACAAGGTTGCTTTCTAATTATGTTAAATGAGTCTGGCTTATTCAGCATACTGCTGAAACCTTGAAACTTCCAAACAGCCCTCATTAAAGCACTTTCAGTTGTTTGAAACCACAACTACACCCAACATCACCTGGAGAGAAAGGCAAGGTTGGTGCGATTATCATTATTTGGCAGATGAGGCAACTGAGTTCTGAAGGGTTGAAAAACTGGTTCAAAGTCCCAGAGCAAGTCTTAGCCCCAGTTATGTTGACCCTTCTGGTTTGGTTTGCTCATCTGTATAGTCTTGTTAAGAAATACAGTTCTGAGCTATGCTCCAAACCATTTACCCATGTGCAGAATCAGAATTCCATTTCTGTTGGCCACTCACGGTCCTCAAAAACAAGTGCAACAGGGTTGAGGGTGCGCACCGATAGGAGAATTTTTGCCTCTTCCTTCATCCCCTCAAGTATATTGAAGTAAAATTCTGATGACCACAATGAAAAGAAAGCCAGTCAGTGCTGGAAGCATGTCTGAAGTACGTGAAGAAAGTGCTAATCTCCATAAGTTGTGAAATACGTCACTGCCCTCCTTGTTCATTGACGTGGAAATGTTCAAGCTAGGAGTTAATTGCACAGAAAACCCATGATTCCCATTCTTGGAAAGATCTCCCACCATCGTATCCACATGATTGGGCCTCCAACCTCACCCACGGCTATGCTTCTCATCCTACGTGTGTGGGAAGGTCCCACGAGGTAACTCCACGTGTGGGGAACAGTGAAGCTGGAACAGGGGGTGAAGAGGCTGCTATAGGGATGACATGGGACAGGCAGCTCTCGCCAGAGCAGGTGCATGGGAGCCCCTTGCTGTGGGCCCACTTGCTCTGGTCTCACATGGGGCCCGCAGGCTGGACAGGGCGATGTGTTTTCTGCCAGCTCCACAAGAGACCCACCCTGTAGTCAACTCAGGACACACACAGACTGGCAGCCTTTGGCCTGGAGCCCGGTTCAGAAGTAAACAGTGGATTGTTTGAGCTAGATGACAAAAGCCTCACCTAGCCTTCCGTGGGCCTGATTTTCCCTAGGCTGAGAGATTTGCTTCCTTTTCTGCTTCCCCATTACAAGACTGACAAAAGAGCAATGCAAGGGTCATCGGTGGGTAACATCAGGTCCAAGTGGTTGTCAAAAGATGGTGGTCACAAGGCAGGGGAGCAACTGCATTATCCTCTCAGGTTTGGTGTGTGTGTGTGTGCCCTTCATTCAGCGTATGTTTTCTGTGGGCCAGGCACTGTGCTAAGGACATTCTAAACAAAATATCCTTTATCATTATTCTCAATTTGCAGATGAGGAAACTGAGCCTCAGAGAATTTTTATGACTTGCCTGATGTTACACAGCTGTACGTGAGGAGTGAGGATTTGCACACAGGTCTGTTGAACCCCACAGCGGCACTGTCTAGAGGGCCAGACCACCGTCCTCCCAACATTCCCTTCCCTCCCCAACCCCAGCCTCCCCCTTACCTAGGGCCTTCATGTAGCCATCAAAGTTATCATTACTCTCCATCACCCAGGTTCCATTGTGGTCCCTTGTCATGGTGGCAGCCTACGGTTCCGTGTGGGTGTGTGGTGGACGTCAAGGAGCAGGCTGCAGGGAGAATGTGTTGGAATGAGTTGCTTTTATAGCCTAGTGGACCAGGTTTATGGCTCTTCAGATAACAGGTCCAAAAATCATAAGCACAACTCAAAAGAACTTTCCTCCCCGTTGCAAGGTTCAGAAAGACAGTGGGTTACCCAGGTACAAAGTCCTAGTGTGGCCAGGTGTGGGTGTCCCAGTAACCTTCACCATGCACAAAGCCCTCAAGCAGGTCATTTGGGGCTGGCTGGGCTCCCACTGGGCCCCTGACCTCACTCAAAATACTTTATCCACACTTGAGGAAAACAAACACTCAGTGTTCGCCCACAGTGCACACAGGTCACCGGTACCCAGGCCTCAAATCTGGAGTCTTTCATCCATGTAGCCAGCACTTCTGGCCAGGCTAGTGAAGCTGAGAAGGTGGAACTCAAACCTGTTGATTTCTACTTGACTTTGTGTCAGGCAGCATACATACTTCATCTTGTTTCAGCTTACAGGACCTCCGTGCATCATGTTTAATCACCCCCATTTTAAAGATGAGAAAGGCTTATGGAGGTTAAGTCCCATGTCTAATAATAATTTGTGAGTAGCTGAGCCAGTATTTATACCCAGGCCTGTCTGGCTCCAAAGCCTTTTCCTCAATGGTAGGCTAGATCAGCTTGGAAAGAGAGTTGAAGCCTGACTTGAGAGCCTGACCCTCCCTTGCATCCCAGGAAGGTGCCCCATGGGCTTCCAAACAGCAGGGCTGCATAAGAAGGGCATTTTATGAGAACATGAGTCTGCTGAAAGCAAGCTGGGCCTAGAGGGAGGCCCTGTATGAGGCAGAGGGGCAGTGCGATTCTGCTTCAAGACCCTAAGATGAAGCCGAGGATTACCTGGACCAAGTTAGGGGCATAGCTGGTGCTTGGACAAGGACCCTTGGTTGAGGGCTGTTCTCCAAGTTGTTTGTCTCCATAGGCCAGAAAATAGGTTGGCTTATTGCTTTGATACTTCATTCTGAGATGTCAAGTCTGAGAAGGGACCTCTGCACCACTCTGAAGAATGGAGCTGTGGGCTGAGATAGGTATGCCACGAGTCCCCAGAGTGAGGCCAATTTGATGGTGACACTTGTGGGCTCCAATATATGTATTCTTGTGCTGTGAAATTTAGGCAAATGGCTCTGAATATGCATGATTTGAGGATTATAAAATAGAACATTTATCTTTCAGTAAATATACTGGAGTCAGGAACACTGGGTGAAAAATGGCTTAGCTCTTGTCAAAAGACCAATGAGGGATGAAGAGAAGGGGTTAGGGATAACTTTCCCACAAACAGAATGTGAATGAAGGCAACAGGAGGGGACAGATAAGATACCTTGGAGATTTATCCTTTGAGGTCTAGTCAGAAGCTGCTGTAGGCTGAGCATTCTGCCTCCTGGGCTGGACAAGTAGGTATTCCCCTCTAGGCTCAGATGTAAGGGCCTCCACACAGTCTCTCCTACCCCCAACAGAGTACCCCATAGGCCTCCCTTGCAAGAATGTAATGAAAAGCTGGCCTGGTAGGGGAAGGACTTGGAGACAAGAAAGGGGTGACTAATTACAGTAAGCCAGAGGCTTGTGTTATAATGGGCATTCAGCGAGGAGGCATTGGTCTTGGTGTAAGGCATAAAGTTGAAACTGAGATGCTTCCATAAAGCCAGAGCACTTGAAGAGATACTAGCACAGTTAGAGTATGAATTAGTCAAAATCTGCAACAATAAACAACAAGAAAGTTTTTCTATTTGGCATGAAATTTATATAGATTAAAAAAAAGTTCTGCCCTGCTCTGACTCTGGTTTGGGGTTTGAATTTATACTTTCTGCTAGCCAAGATATTAAAATAAAAAGAGTCCTGTGCTTGTAATACTTTTAGGCTGTGAGGAAGAAGTAAATGTAAAAACTGTGTGGAGGAACACATCTTCAAAACCAGGCCAACCAGTATTCTCTGTGATAAAGCCATGCCAAGTATGAGCTCATAATTGTAAGAGACACACAAAACACGCAGGCAAATTAGATTTCCAAGAGCTTCAGATAATAAAATGATCAGACACAGACTATAGCATGAATATGTTTAAAATGAACAAAGAAATTTTAAAAGCACCTAAAAATATGAAAAAGGAATAAAATAATGTTTTTTAAAAAACAGATTAAAAATAACCAGAGTAGTTCTAGAAATTAAAAAATATAATCACTAAAATCAAAAAGGTAATAGATGGATTAAACAGCTGATTAAACACAGCTAAAGAGAGAATTAGTAAAATGGAAGATAGAGTTAAGGAAATTACCCAGAATACATGTAATAAAGAATACAGTGTGGTGAAAATTCAAATCAAAATCAAAATCAAATTCTAAAATATCCCAGATAGAACAAAAAGAACCACACAATTGCCTATAAAGGAACAATGCAATAATCAGATTGATATCAGGCTTTTTAACAACTTTGATGGAATACAACAATGGAACAATATCTTAATATAATGATGAGGGAAAGTGAGTTTAAACAAAAATTATAAAACCAGCCAACCATCATTCAAGTATAAAGGCATATCTGAAAATAAAAAAGTTTCAGATATAATAGCCCCAATTTGGAAACAACCCAGACTTCCATCAACAAGTTGAGGGTTAAACAAATTTGTTATAGTCACACAATGGAATATTACCCAACAGTAAAAAGGAATACTCTCCTGATGATATATGCAACAACATAGATGAATCTCATAAACATTATGCCGAGGTAAAGAAGCTTGACACAAAAGATCATATAGAATATGATTTTACTTACATAAAGCTCTAGAGAAGAACAAATATAATCTATACTGATATAAAACAGATCAGTACTTGGTAGGTATGGGGAGAGCAGGTGGAGGTGTGTCAGGAAAGAACACAAGGAAAATTTCTTGGGTGGGGGTGGAAATGTTCTATAGTTTGATTGGGGTGGTAATTATATGACAATTGACAAAATCCAAACTCTACACTTGTTGTAAGTCTTCAACAGAACACAGCTTTAGGATGCTTTCCATCCCTGATCTGGGGAGGCTGGGAGGGGGAGATGGAAGTGAGGGACGGTGGATGAGAAAAAACAATTTCCACTCAGCAACTCAGCTAGTATTGTCCCCTATACCTTGCATTTAAGGAAGACTGCTATCCTAGAATTGGTAGCAGATCCCCGATTTCAAATTTACATATAATACATTGAGAATGTATTATATGTAAGTTTACCTTAATGAAATTGAATAAAATAAGTGCTAATTATTTATCTGAAAAAGATTTAATAACAATCTGAACTAAAATCCTGTATGATACCCACACGAGAAGTTAGCTGAATGATGTGAAGTAAACCTGTGCTAAGGAGGCTGTAATTACTGATCCACTGGATGTCTGTGAGAAATATAAGTTTTCGTATTTTTTAAAAAATTAAAAGTAACCTCTAGAGCAGAGATTCTCAAACTCTAGCAAGCATTAGAATCAGCCGAAGGGCTTGTTAGAACATGGATTGCTGGGTTCCACCCCTAGAGTTTCTGATTCAATGGGTCTCGGGTCTGGCCCAAGAATTTACATTTCTAAGTTTCTAGATGCTGTTGCTGCTGCTGCTCCAGGCCCACAATTTGAGAACTACTGTTTTAGAATATCAGAAATAGAAGAGGAAATGAATAGGGAGGAAAAATAAAATCTTAGAGTTTGGAAGTCAGCCATGCTAAGTTTTGAATCTAGGTTTCACCACTTCCTAACAGTGGGACCCCGGCATGCTTTCCATCCCAGATCTGGGGGCTGGGGGGAAGGGAGGGATACTGGATGAGAAAAAGTAATTTTCACTCAACAACTCAGCTAGTATTGTCCCCTACAACTTGCATTTAAGGAAGACCACTATCTTAGAATTGGCAGCAGAGTCCCAGTTTCAAAAGGTCTGTCCTAGGGCCCCCCAACTCTGTCCACCCAACTAACAAACCACATGCCTGGATGTTCCAGTTTTTCAGTTGCCTGGGCAACTCCACTTCTGAACTTACTTACGTAAGTCTTTGTGGAATACCTCAGGTGACTCTTAAGACTGGGAAAAATCATTAGCCAAGACCAATCTTTCTAGGTTGTAAGAACCTTTCCGGAGACCACATGAACAAGTGCAGATATGGGTCTCCTTAGAAGCCTGGGTCTGAGACAAATCAGTCAGCTAAGAGTGAGCACAGCACAGCCCCCCAGGCATTTACCTGCAGTCTCAGGAGCATCTGACTCCCAGCAGCTGGCCTCCGGGGCTGGCTCCCTATACCCAGGCAGCTTCTCCTGGCCCATGCCCGTCCAGGCTCGCCCAGCTCTGTCTCGCTTTCTTCTTCCTCTTGGAGTGAGTAAGAGTTTCCTCAGCAGGCAAAGAGCCAGCTGGATGATTGCTTAGTTTGTAAGCTCGGTTTCTTTTCTTCTCCTCCCCTTAGACAATGCCCCTGCCACACGCACAATTAGCCAAACTGGATGTGCTCAGCAGAGCTAGAACTAGATGCTCTATCAGATTTGTCTTCACCTGGAGGCCTGAGGGTTTCTTCAGCCACCAGGTAGTGCTGGGCCTAATCTTAGTTTTTCATGTAAATTGTGCTCCTTCTTCACTTTGCAGGGGAAGAGAACAGGGAGGTCACAGATCTTCGTCCCTCTGAGAGCCACCGGGATCAAACTGCTCTGGCCCAAGTGGGGGCCCTTTGCAATCCCCTTCTCCTCCCCACGTTCCCCCAACCCTCTTACAACAGGAGTAGGTCGGGAGCAGCAGGGGTCAATCCAAACCACCTCTTCCCAAGGGGGCTGTCCCTGCCTCTCCTCCAAGGATCCTTGGAATGCCCATGGCAATCCCTCCCAGTGGAAACTGTGATTCCCTGACTCTTCCTTCCACCAGACCCAAGGAAAGTCTGACATTTTCCAGATTAGGCAAAGTCTGTTTACTTACTGTCTCTCTCCTTGAGATTAGGGACCATTTTCTGTTTTGTTTATCCCATATCCCCAGTGCCTAGCAAAGTACAGATGAGGAATACATGAATGTTTGTGGAATGAAGACTGCCTGTCTTGAGTGTGAGCGGGGGAGGGTCTTTCCTCCACAGAAAGTCCCAATTTTCTGCAAATGCCAGGGGTGAGAAGGCAGAAGGACTATGACCTACCAGCAGTCCTTCTTTTCAAGACTTCAAATTAAAAGAAAACATTGGTGAGTCAATCAATAAGATATTGGTCCATAGACTCTCCCATCATTTATCAAATGCATTAAAATCAATATAGATGTGCTCATTCAAAAGCTTTTATTATATAGTATTTTGTTTCCAGTAAATGTTTTGACCCATGATTAGAATAAGAATCATGACCTTGATCAGAGCACTTGTCCTGGCTTGTTTTATTTAACTCTCTTAGTAACCCTTCAAGGGAGGGGGTGTCACTGAATTCCCACACTAAGGATGATGAAGACAAGGTTCAGAGAGGTTAGGAGCCTTCCCAAAGGTCACACAGCTAGTAAAAGGATGGTGGATTTGAACCCAGAAGTTCTTCTATATGGCCTATTAGGCCTTGTTTTCTCATGGAGGAAAATAATATTTATCTTTTAAGACAGTGCTGAGGATTAATTTGGATAATGTCTGAAAAGAGTTTATTGCTATGGTTCTCCAACTTTGGTCCTGTCAGAATCACCTGGCGAACTTGGAAAAAGCACAAAGGCCAGGGCCTGTGCTACTTCAAGGGTCCTGGGGCTCTGTGACTTCAGGGGTCCTGGTGCTGTGTGCCTTTTATCTCCCCAGGTGATTCTGATACCCACTGCAGTGGGAGAACCATTGATGCAACACCTTATATACACTAAAACATGGGGGAGCTAGAAAACAAACAAGCAGATACAAAATTCCCACGGGTCTCAGGGGTGAAGAGGGAGCAGAGGTGGCCAAAGACAAGGGGCCGGAGAAAGTGCCAGTGTCGTTCCATCCCCTCAGTACCCACATTCTGCAGGTGCTGACCCTGGACTTGGGAGAGCCAGGCCTCTGGAACAAGTATTAGTGACAGCCATAGCCATGACTGCCCTCGTGCCCACAGCAGCCTCAGGCCAGCCACTGGGGAGCGTGTCCCTGTGTTTGGGCTGACAAGGGTCTGCTGGCAAGGAGCACCTGGTCATGCTGCTCTTTGCCGGGCAGGTTGTCCGCCCTTGCCATGGGTGTAAGACCGAGTGTTTCCCAACCCAACACCCCCATGAGGCTTTTGGAGGCAAATCTGTCCCTACTGCTGACAAGAGGTGGGACCCTGAGTAAATCCTCAGAGCTAGTCGGGCTGGGTATGAGCCATCAGATTTATCTTCACCTGGAGGCCCCAGGAGGAAAGGGTCTGGGAGTTCCTTCAGGTCACGTTGATGCTGTCAGGCAGCACTGGCCCTCATCTTCGTTTTTCATGTAAATTGTGCCCCATCTTTACTTTTGCTCCCAGAGGTCAGGGCAGGAGAGCAGAGAGGTCACAAACCCTCATCTCTCCCAGAGCCACAGGGATCAACTTGCTCCGGCCCAAGAAGGGGCCCTTTGCAGTCCCCTTGTCTTCTCCACCCTCCCCCCACCTCTTACAACGGTCAGGAGTAGGTCGTGAGCAGCAGTGGGCGATCCAAACCACCTCTTCCTGAGGCGGCTGTTCCTGCTTCTCCTCCAAGGATTCTTAGAATGCCCCTGGCAATCCCACCCAGTGCAAACTGATTCCCTGACTTCTAGTGGAAGAACCTTCCTTCCACTAGACCTAAGGAATGTCTGACATTTTCATTCGACATATCGTGGAAATCTTTCCAAATCAGCACACATGATCCATTTCATTCGTGTTTATTTATCTGTTAATATTTTATTGATATTTTGAATAGGTAGCACTCACATGGTTCAAAATGCAAGCAATATGAAAGATATACAATGAAAAGTCTGGGTCACCTATGTGAATTGATTCCCACCACTGTTATTACCAAACAGGAAACTGTATTAATTTCTTATGTATCTTTCTAGAATTTCTTTATACACATAAAATCAAATATGAAGATATATTGTCCTTTTTGCCTTTTTATCCAAAAAGTAGAATACAACAAACTTGTGGCCACATTTTTTCTTTACTTAATAAATCTTGGCAAACTTTCCATGTCCATGCAGAGAGAGAGTCCTCATTCTAACTACTGCATAATACCCCACTGCTTACAAGCACCATACTTTCACTTAGCCTCCCAGTTCCTGGTCATAGGTCATTTGGGCTGTTTTTCTATTACTTGTAATAACAAACAGTGTTAACTCTGATTTGTCTTGACCGTATATTTTGGTGCATATTACACGGATGTCAAAGAGGTTTTCATGTAGGTTGTCCCAGTATATGAGAGTTCTTATTTTTTTCACATTCTTGGCAACCATGAGTATTATTAAAATGATTTAAATCTATCTGCCAATCAGATAGGTTTGTAAAAATGTATTTTGCTTTAATGTGAATTTCTTTGATTATATGTACAATTGAGTATATTTTCAAATAGTTGTGAACTATTTTTCTTTTTTGTGAGCTGCTTTTTCATGTCCTTTGTTGATTTTAATGGAGATGTTAGTCTTTTTTAAATTGATTTAATGAGCTTTTTTTATATATTAAAGCTTTTTATATATTAGCTGATTTAAAGAGCTTTTTATATATAATAGATATTATATGTTAGTTAAAAATATTTTCCCCAGTTTCTTGTTTGCTTTTTAGCTTTCTTTATTATATTTTAAAAATATTTTCTATTTTCCCCCCAAATTATGCATGTAGTTATTACAAAAGTAAAAGTACTGTAAGGCTTATAATAAAGTAGAAGTCTTTTGTCCCACCTCTACTCACTAAGTTGCTGATTCCCAGAAGCAACTGTTCTCACGTCTTTTAGTTGTTTCTCTGGCACTTAGCTTCAACTTCTAAATAATAATAAGCTTGTGCCACATTTCTTTATTATATCAATTTTAGACATTTTCTATTGACTTCTGTCAATGGATTTTGAAAACTTATCACTTTTATACCGGCTTCTCTTTCCCCTCCCACATATACATCCATACCCTCTGTTTGCTCTCTCTCTATATGTACCATTTAATTTTCAGTTAGGTCAATATACAGTGCTTATATTATTTTGACTATTTAAATATTATTTTATTCAAACTAAATAATTTACTGTGATTACATTTCCATTCCTATCAACTCTTTGTTTTTCTTGGAGTTGGCAATAGCCTCGGGTTTTTGTTTATTCACTTGAAATTGTTGGTTTTTGTAGGTCCAACATAGTTGAATATTTTCAATTTCATATATTCCAATCTAATACACATCTTTCACTAATTCTTTCCAAGTGCTCAAACATATCATAAAATCATTCTCACTAGAATCAAGCACATTGAATAAGACATTTTTTCTTGAAGATACCATCCTGGAGCCCTTCACTCTCTTACAGTAGTCCTCGTGCTTAGGTTGCAAGATACAACCTAAGAAGGAGGGTTGCTGTGTCTGGTGTGCTATGTCTTGTGTCCTTGAGTCCAGAAGCCCACTGGGATAATTTCTTAGACAGTAAATCTGCTGTTTAGGGTTAGGTAGGCATAGGCAATTTTTTTGGATGGGATAGAGGTAAAAATATGAGATCCCAGTTTTTCTTCTTATAAACATTTAATTGATCCTTCTGCTTTCAGTCTTCATCCCCGCCTTCTGGGACATTTGGTGCTTCTGGCTTCTGAACCCCTCAAGGGTTCTGTGGATAAATTGGATGGCTTCTCATTGGCTTTTGCCTTTTGACTCTTGGGTTCCATTTTCTTGCTCAGCTAAGTCAGTTACTACTCATCTAACCACTTTTATAATTTTTCCCATCACTCATCTGCTTTCACCTCTTTCACTTTCTTTGCTTTTGTGAATTTATTCTATCTTTATTGTTTTATGAAAAACTGCCAAAAATTTTGAAATGGGTAAAAAAATATTAGTTAATGTTCTGTCTAGCCCACCCATTCAGGTTATCTCTGCCTCTGGCTATTTTACAATTAAAGAAAAATTAACTCGTAGAACTGAACATACTGCAAGTATTTCCACTCTATACCTATGTAGATTATTCCTGACCACAGCAGTGCAAATAGGTTTTGTCCAGTAGGGAATGTAAATCTCTGCAAGTCAAATCCTCATTTGAATCAGTAGTAACATCTTACTGGCTCCTTCATGAATTAATGAGTTAATTTAAAATCTTTGCCAAGTGTTTATTTTATATTTATGTGAGTTATGATATTATCTTTTGAAAAAAATGGTCTTTTAACAATTTTGGAGTTCCTGCTAAGATACACAATAAATTCACCTGGCAGAGCCAGGTAAACTATGTTCCCCAAGAAGTACACTTCATGGGCAGCTTAAGCCAAGACACATTTTATTCTTGGCTTCTGAAGATAAATACCAAGTGGCAATAGAACTTTAATATTGCCAACTCTATATTACTGGGATTTTTTTCCCCCTCTCAATTAATTTTGTGTTTTGTTTTTGTTTTAGATTCATTTATGGCCAATAGGTTATACTTCATTGATAGTACTAATGACTGGGAATTTGGCTTTAAGGTCTGATCATTTGGTGATCTCTGTAGATAGGCGTAGGTATCTATTCTTTGTTGGGTAAGAGATGACAGGGAATCTGGTTTATTTGCTTCCATGTTTGTCTATTTTGAATGCAAATCAATTAAGAATTTCATGCCTACTAGAAAGGATATTTCTTTGCTGTCTGGAATGGTGAGGTTTTTTTGTTTAATTTCTGTGTCTCTTGTGTCACTTGACTTGTGGCTCAAATTGTAGAATTGAAGCTATAAACACTCTTAACTGCCTGTAATTTGGAAAAGTCTTCACCTCTCAATGTGTGTGTGTATATTTTCCTATTTCTGGAGGGTGTAAATAAATTAGATTACAAAGTCTTTTAAATTAAAGAAGCTTTGCTCTTATTGGTTTATGGAATAAATAAGTGCCTATATAAAATCCCTAAAACATAAGGTAATTAAATTTCTACTACTTTAATATGCTATAAAAATGTACTAAAAATGGTTCTTCCTAAAGCTAACTCAAAAACCTTTTCAGAATCTGAATTCACATAACTAAAATAAATGTTTGGCAAACAAGACTAGTTTACCAATGTGGGTTCATAAAAACATCTTTGTTTTCTCTGATTTATCACTATTAAGTATAATATAAGAAAATAGTTTATTCTACTTGGGTATGCCTTTTCGAAGTACTTTTTTACTGATCAAATAAGCTAGCATTACTTCTACGTAATGTTTAAGATTATGAAAAATGTAAATTTATGTTCAACTAAATTGAATCATTATTCTGACGAACTCTTTATTTCAATAGTAATTATGTTTTGTAGTATGTCATATTGAAAATAATTTTCAAGATCTATAGGTAACTTAAAACCTTGAACTGATATCAAAGTAAATTAATTGGTATGTAATCAATAGATATCTAGGTACTTTCTAAGCAGAATAGAACACTGACACATTGATTACTAAGCATAATTTTGCCTGTTTTTATGATATCAGGGAAGCTATAGCCACGGGTCATGTGAATGGATGTGCTCATTTGTGCCACACAGGGATGCATGTGACTGTAAAAACTTGTGTGATGGGCTTTCTTAATCTGCTAAAATGTTTCAGTATGACAGAAAGTTCTTAATTATCCAGTCTCTAGTTTTCTCTGTGAAATAGAAGCTAATTACTTCAATTAAAAATTATAATTAATACGAGTGGTTTCAACTGCACCTGGAACAATAGTGACAGAGAAATGCAACTGAGATATGCTTTTGCTTCTTCTTAAAAGCAGCAGTTCTCAGGATTTTTTTATTTCCATACCACTTCACCTTACCGAGGACCTCAAAGAGCTTTTGTTGATGTGGTTACAACTATTTGTGTTTTCTATATTGAAATCAAAACTGAGAAATATTTAAAATACTCGTTTATTCATTTATGTGAAGATGGCAATGATAAATGTATAACATGCTCTCACAACACCTTAATATTATTATAAAATTAGTTTTGAACTTGTGAATCCCCTGAGATTTGTATTAGGATAAAAGTATCACCAGAGTATTAAAGAGCATAATAAATGAATTTTACATGCCTGATTTGTCATATTAAGTCTGAAAAGCTTAGTATTTAAGCTAGCAAATGTGTTAAAAATTTTTGAGACATTAACTCAATTTTGATGGGCTTGCTTCCTTGATTTACTGATTAATGTCTTCCTGCAATGTGGATGGTTATTCTTTCTAGGGTAGACAACCTTCCTGATTTGCCAGGGACTGGAGGGTTTCCTGGATGTGGAACTTTCTGTGCTGGAAGCAGGACAGTCCTGGAGAAAACAGGATAGCTGGTTGCCCTACTTACTTGCTGTGCAATCTGCCTAGAAAGCAAAAATTCTGTGACTTACCTGAAGAATTTTACATCCTGTAAATATGTTGACTTTGTGCCCTTAGTTATGAAAAAGAAGAAGAAGAAAAAGAAAGAGAAGGAGGAGGAGGAGGAGGATAAAAAAGACAAGGACAAATGTTCCTCACTTATGAAAGTGCTAAGGTTATTTACAATCCAGTTGCCCTCTATATTTATTTTTAAATGTTTTATTGTCACTTTGATTCAGTAGGAAACTGAGTACTGTTTCTCAGGCACCCACGATCCTGTCTTAATCAAGTGTCCAAATCTTCTCTAAACCGTTTTTTGATTTTTGCCTTTCAAAAATAAGATCTGAAATATAGACGAAAATAAAATAAAACTTGCAGGACATCTTTTACACCTAAAACAGTCTTTGAGATTTCTCAGAAGTTTCCTGGAAAATCTTAAAGATTTGTTCTTTCACCTTATAAAAAGAGGTACTGGGAGTAATTAGGTTTGGTGGGTTGCATGGGAAGAGTTGTCAAATCAGGAGAGAAATTCAGTCATTCCTAGGTTAAATTTGTGTAGGTAAGATGCTATTAATATAAACATTTCAGAACCTTTATGCCTTATGAGATATTTGTCAATGCTTTGATTTCTGTATATGTTTTTTTTTATTTCAGCATATTATGGGGGTACAGATGTTTAGGTTACATATGTTGCCCTTGCCCCCCCTCCCCCCAAGTCTGAGTTTCAAATTGTATATGTTTTAATTTTAAGGAAAACACTGATCAAACGTCTTATAAAATAGTTTTTCTTTTTTTTTTAATGGCTCAAGTGCAACGGTTTATTTCTCACATAACAGTTCAAAGCAGATGTTCCTGTTCAGCCAAGAGCTTTTCTCTGTCAATGAGTGATTCAGGGATCCTGGCTTTCTTCATCCTGGGTTTCGCCATCATTTCCTGCAATCAGCCCCTGGAAAAGGAAAGAGTGCCTGGAGTGGACACATCTGCTTCTTAACTGCTTTGACCTGGAAGTATCCCATACGCTTCTGCTCACAATTCACCCGCGAGAACCAGTCACATGGGCACGCTAGAGGCAAAGGGGGCTGGGAATTGTAATCCCTGGTTGGAAGGCTCTTTCTGAGAGACATGGAAAGGGGAAGGGGAGCACAAATTTTAATGGACAACTACCTACGTCACCACGTCACCCAGTACCAATGGATGAAGAGAAGGCTCCAGGAGAATCACTTGCAGAGATCGGAGGTGCCCACAAGAAGGGAAAGCTACCACCTCACCCCTTGGACAGAGGCTTACTGAGCTGCACAATCTCAGTCTTGCTCTGGTATTGCTTTCCAGAGAAGGGTGGAGCTCTTAGGACATCTTAATGCACATCCTCTGATGGGGGAGAAGAGATGTTTCAGAGTCCAAAGACTAGAGCTTGCTTTTTGTCTGGGTATTTCTTTTTAAAAATAATTAATTAATTAATTTTAAATTTCAGAATATTACGGGGGTACAAACATTGTCGTTACATTATTGCCTTTGCATCGCCCAAGCCAGAGCTACAAGTGTGCCCATCCCCCAGACAGTGCACGCCACACCCATTAGCTATGAATTTAAAAATATGGAACCCTTCACGAATTTGTGTGTCGTCCTTGTGCAGGGGCCATGCTGATCTCTGTATCGTTCCAACTTTAGGATATGTGCTGCTGAAGTGAGCACCTCATACAATAGTTCTGTTGAATTTTCCTGTATTTATCTGAATCTTAGTGTTTTACCTGATGATAATGAACAATATATTTCAATTGTTCTTTAAGATGTTGATTGGCCAACAGGATTTTTCTTTTTTAAAAAAGCTTGAATTAAGTAATTTTTAGGTCAGTGGTTCTCAACACATATCAGACCTACTCATGAGGTTTTGTAGAAATAGAGATGTCTAAGCCTTACTCCAGACTTACTGAACCTCTTTACTTGATATTCTTGATATATTATATTAACATAAATGCTATATCTAAGGATTATTAGATATTTTATATCTAAAGAATTTTTTCTCTGTGAAAATATATTCATATAGTTTATAAAATAAACATTCACTGACTTCTTAGAAAGTAGACTGAATCATTACCCTAGGAGATGTTTAACTTTTTTTGGTGGATGGGTTTATTATCTTTGTTTTGCATGCCACCAACCAACCAACATTCCTTGTGTTATTCTTGCATTATTCTTATTATGAATTCTCGTCAGTCCTTTTACATTTGGAAATTTTCATTAATAAAATAACCACAAGTCTGTCATTTATAAGTAGTTTTTGTTTTACTCTAATGTTTGGTGAAATCTCTCCTATTAGCTATAGGCCAGAGTTTGTGTCTTCAGCAAAGAAAGACAGGCTCAGAACCTTATAGAAAAAGATAATTCAAATACTGACCTTTCCAAGAACTGACTCTTAGGTAGAAGTATCTGAGCTGGAATCACTTAGGCAACTTTCAGATCATATCAGTAAATGGAGCCAGGATTTCTAGAACTCTTTTTAGTTGAGAAACAGGTGGCCTCATGAGACTACTATCCATGTATATATTTGTATCATCTATAAATAATGATAGTTTTGCCTCCTTATTTCCAATTTTTATACTTTATTGCTTTCAATTGTCTAACTACAGTGGCTAATCCTTCCAGAAAAATATTAAATAACAGTGATGATAGTGGATGTCCTTTTTTTATTCTTGATTTTAGTGAAAATGCTTTTAATGTTTTGCCGATAAGACCAATTAGTTTTTAGTCTAATATAGCTTGTTAAGAAGTCAGCCGTTCATATCTATTTTATTAAGCTTTTATTTTTAAGTTAGTGTCAGTAGTAGATGTTCAGCATCACATGACATTTTCCTTTGACATATTAATATAAGAAATCACATTGAATCTTTCTTATAGTCGAGGAATTAACACCATTGTTTATGGTATATTTCTTAATGTGCTTCCTGATTATATTTGATTGTATTTATTTAGAATATTTACATGTATATTTATGAATAAGATTAATATATCTTTTTATTTATTTGGAATATCTTGTCTTATTTGAGTATAAATACTGCACTGGTTTGTAAAATGAATTTGGAAGCTTTTCTTCTTTTTCTCTTTGTTCTAGATTGTTTTATATAAGAGGTGTAAGGGTTGGAAGTGAAGACTTAAAACTGTCCTTATTTGAGGTTATAAAATCATTTACCTAGGAAAAATCAGAAAAAATACCCAATCTGTTAGAACTGTTAAGAGTTTGCCACATATAAGAGCAACCTACAAAAATCAATAGCATTGCCCTATGCCAATCATAACTTACTGAAAAAATATAATAAAAAAATAAGAAATTGTTCACAAGGGCAAGAAATCTACAAAGAACCCAAGAATTAACAGAAGCAAAAACACACAAGATCTCTAAAGAGGAATCTTAAAACCTCGTTAAAGGACACAGAAGATGATTGAATAAAAGGGAAGACATTCCATGCTCTTGGATTGGGTAATTTAACATTGTAAAGGTTTCTATTCCCCATAAATTTACCTATAAATTCAATATACTCGCAAATAAAATTCCAGGTAGATTTTTCAAATATGATAAAATTGCTCTAAAATTTATATCGAAGGATAAAGGCCCATGAATAGCTAAGTTTTTATAAAGAAGAGTGACAGATGGGGATTTGTCTTACCAGATATTAAGATACACTACAAAGCCAAAGTAATAAATACACAGTGATATTACACAAGTTCAGACAAATAGACAAATGGAGCAGAACAGAGAGCTCAGAGACAGACACCTGTGTATATGGAAAATTAATGTACAATGGAAGTGGCACCACAAATCAATGGGAAAAGGATGGAGAATGGGCAAATCAGTTTATTAAACAGAGAAAAATAAAACAAGATATCTCCTAAACACGGCATACAAAGGTGTGTTCTAGGTAAAGTAAAGATCTAAGTGTTACTGGTAAAAATCTAAGTGTTACTGGTAAAAATATATAATTTTGGATGAAATTGTGGGAGACATTTTTGGACCTAAGAAAGGAAGACTTCTTAAACAAAACTTCAGAAGCTCAAATCATAAGACAAAAAAATTATTACATTTATTACATATAAATTAAAGGTTTTGGAAAATAATAGAGAAATTTCTAACATTTAAAAAAATAAATTTCTAACATTCTTCCCCCCAAATTAAGGATTTCTGTTCAACAAAGGATATCATTGACAAGATTAATTTATAACAGAAAGGGAGAAGACAGTTGCAATGTCTAAAATCAAGTGAATAATATCTAGGATATACAAGAAATCCCTGCAAATAAATGAGAAAGAGATAACAATCCTAATTTTAAAAATGGGCAAAGGACACACACTAGCACTAGTACTAGCACAGAAAAGAAAACTCAAAATTATATAATAACAAAGAAATAAAATGGTGTGCAAACTTATCAGGACTCAGAGAAATGTAAATTAGACAGTAATGAGATATCACTTTATAGCTGTTAAACCAGCCAGAGGTAGACAGCTGGGTGATGCCAACTGTGGTGGGAATTAGGGCACACAGGGATATGGCAGCTTGAGGATGTGTAGATGACGCAGCCATCCTTGAGTACAATCTGGCCCTACTCAGCGAAACACATCAAGTCTACACATTGCCTAAGTCTTTCCATTTCTGTTCCTGAGTGTACACCCTGAGGCAATTTTCACATAGATCCTTGAGGGGATTGGCTAGGGACATGGTAGGAAACCTGTGTATCCATTACTGGGAAGGTGGAGTGGTGAAATGTGATGGATGTACATCACAGAATATTATGAAGCAATTAGAAGCAATTTATTAAATGTATACAGAGCAACATGAAGAACCCTCCCATGAATGGAGCAAAAAAATAAAAAAAGTAAGAAACACAGTGAAATATATAACACAATGCCATTTGCATAGATTAAAGCTACAGTACCACAAAACAATGCATATCTTGTAAAAATATGTTGACACTAAATCTATTTCTATGGTTCCTTATGGAGAAGCAGGGAATGAGAGAACAACGGAAAAAAGAAATAAGGTTATTCACATCAAAAAAAAAAAAGAGGAAACCTTGAAAGAAAAAATGCAATGGCATTATTTGTTCCTTAAAGATTTTATAAAAATTTGCCTATGAAACCATCTGGACCTAGTGCTTTTGTGAAAAAGGGTAGTTCTTTGACAACTTTCTCAATTTCATCTAAGGTACTTGGTCTCTTTAGATTTTCTGTCTATTCTGGGATCTAGTTTGGTCTTATTTTATTTTATTATTTTTTTTATTTCAGCATATTACAGGGGTACGAATGTTTAGTTTACATATATTGCCTTTGCCCCACCCAAGTCAGAGCTTCAAGCGTGTCCATCCCCCAGATGGCACACACCACACCCATTAGGGTGAACATACACATTCCCTTTTCCCCCCTCCCAGCTGCCCAGCACTCAGTGAATGTTACTAGTAAATGTGCACTTCAGTGTTGATCAGTTAATACCAATTTGACGGTGAGTACATGTGGTGCTTGTTTTTCCATTCTTGTGATATTTGAGGCAGGGTCTCACTCTCTTGCTCAGGCTGGGATACAGTGGTATGATCATAGCTCACTGCAACCTCAAACTCCTGGGCTCAAGTGATTCTCCTGCCTTGACCTCCGAAAGTGCTAGAATTACAGTGTGAGCCACCATGCCTGGCCTGGTCTTTCTTATTTTACTTGATAATCTTCCATTTCTTGAAGAAATAGTATCAGTGACTATTTCCCCATTCTATCTTTAATTTTGTTTATTTATGATTTACTTTTTCTTAATTTGGTTAGTTAGTAGTCCCCTATTTTTAAAGATCTAACCCTTGGGTTTGCTCTATTTTTCCATTTTCAATGTCATTAATTTCTGCTTTTTGCCTTAGTAATATCTTCTTCCTTTTATCCTTGTGCTTATTTTGTTATTCTTTTTCTAACTTTTAAATTCTTAATTTAATTATGTCCATACTTTCTTTGTTGAGTAATATTAAGTATTTAAGGGCATGAATATTTCCTCTGAGCCTTGTTTTAACTATATTCCTTAAGATTTTATATGTAGTATTATTTTAAAAGCCTTTTATTTTGAAATAGTTATAGATTCACAAGAGTTGCAAAAATAGTCCAGATTTTACTCAGATTTTGGAAGTTTTTGCATGTTTTAATTTTTGTATAACTTTGTGTACAATTTTAAGATACTCAGTCGCATGTGTAGACTTGTATAACCATCAACACGGTCCTGATACAGAACTTCTCTGTCCCCACAAAGGAGCTTTCTCATGCTGGCCCTGTAACTGTCCCTTAGACTCACCTCCTTCCACCTCTTCCCTAACCCCTGGTACACACTGATATGTTCGTTCTCCATCTCTATAATTTTGTCATTTAGATAATGTCATATAAATGGAATCGTACATTATGTAATTTTGAGATTGGCTTTTTTTCACTTTGCATTATGCCCTAAGATCCATTCACTTTGTAAGTATCAACATTCTGTTCCTTTTGCATTGCATCCATACATTGCATGGATGAACCACAATTTTTTTAACCTTTCACCTGCTAAAGAACCTTTGGAATTGTCTTTATTTTTTGGCTATTACAAATAAAATGGCTATTAACATTCATGCACAGGTTTTTGTGTGAATATAAAGTTTCATTTCTCTGGGAAAAATACCCAAGAGTGTGATTGCTGGATTGTATGGTAAGTGTATGTTTTATTTTTTAAGTAACTGACAGACTCATCTCCAGAGTTGCCCTACCATTTTATATTCCCATCAGCAACGCATGAGTGATCCAGTACTTCTGCATCTTTGCTAGCATTCAGTATTATCAGTATTTTAAAGTTTAGCCATTCTAACAAATATTTGACAGTATATCATTGTGGTTTAATTTGCATTTTCTTAATGTCTAATGATGTTGAACATCTTTCAGGGTGTGTATTTGCTATCTTAGTATCTTCGTTGGTGAAGTGTTTGCTCAAGTTTTTTGTCCATTTTCTGATTGCATTTGTTTTCTTACTGTTGAGTTTAGAGAGTCCTTCATTTATTTTGGATATGAGTCCTTTGTTGAATATGTGATTTGTAAATATTTTCTCCCATATAGTTTTAAAAATTATCATCAATTTCTAACCATTTTGCCATTTAAGTTTTGATTTATGGTTTGATCCAAAAGTTTTTTTAAAGAGAGTTAATGGACTACAAAAAGAACGGAATTTATTAATGACACAGTGTCAGTCAGGAGAGGTTATCCAGGTCTGATGGAAAGGCATCTTGCTTAGGTGGGGATTTTAGCTGAGTCTTGAAGAATAAGTAGGGCTTGGGGGAAAAAATCTGTGGTTGAGTACAGCAACCTTGAGGGTTATAAATCAGGGACTGTAAAATGGTGAGAATACCAAAGTACAAAATAGCAGAGATTTCCTTAAGAAATCGCCAGGCATTATCTTAATACCCTATATTAGGTAATACAATGCCAATGTCATCTAGAGAAGAGACTCTCTCAGAAGTTATCTCTTCTGTGGGACAAAGGTCCCCACCTATGTCTATGTGGCAGGAAGATTTCTTAACATGGTCTGGAGGTCTTCATAGAAGGGCCGCAAATGAAAACATGGTCAAGGTTGGGCTGATAATCACAGTGTGTGAAGTTTGGGCTATTAATTAACTTATTTGTGCAGTCTAGTACCCAGTAACTCAGAAAGCACAGGAAGGGGTGGGGAGGGAGAGGAGAACAGCATGAGATCAGGTCCCAACTGGCTGGAGGAAGTCTGATGGAGGCCCTGTGGTGATCAAATGGGTCAATAAGAAGGAGCTCCTTGGCATGCAACCTGCCTTGGCCCTTGTGGCAAGATTACAACAACACCAAACCAACTGCAATTGAATGAAATTAGTTAGGAAAGCATGGGTCAAGGAAAGCTTCCTGGAGGAGGGACTTCTTGAGGAAGTTCATAAGAATTTGCTAGAAAGGGAAGGCATTTTTCAGGGGAAAATGGGAAGAAAAATAGTGTAGTTCAGAAACCATCACATTCACTTTAGTAGACATGCCTGTCTCAAACAGAAAGAGCGTGTCCAGGATCTTCGGAGAAGGGACTTAGGGACCTTAAACACCCAAATGAGGAGGGCACGTGCTATATGATAGGAGTTAAAGAGCCACCGTGGGCACAGGCATTTCCCTAAACTCTCTCCCCAACCACTTGTCATGGTGTCTGAGATGTCATGCAACATCTAACAGCGTGTCTTTGAATTAAGGCTCATTGGTCCCTTCAGGTTCCTCTTCCATAAGCAAAAAGTCTGAAGATATTTCTTTCCCCTGATAATCTCCCCACACAGTGGACCAGCCCAATGTACTTCACCTGGGGCTGCATGTCTGTGCTTGTTAGAAATTTTTGCCCTTACCTTTCCAAATATCCAGCCAACTTTCGAAGGGGTCTTTCTAGACTGCTGCATTCCACACTACTCTCTATATGCCAGTGAGCTCCTGGGGCACTGTCTGGGGTAATCATTTGGCCTCTGACCTTGATGTAACATTTCCTTGGTGAATGGCCCAGCCATGGCCCCAGTGATGAGCAGTGACAATACACATTTATGGAGGAATGAAAGACACCAGCGGGACATCTCAATCCCTTAAGGCCATTTTGAAATTGTTATCTGACATTGCTCCCATCTGTTTATTTTATTTCGTTGGGATTTTTTGTTGTTATTGTTCTTATTTGTCTTGGTGCTTTTTTTATTTTTGCTTATAACAACAGAAATTTATTCTTTTAGTTCAAGAGGCCAGACGTCAAAAAATCCGGGTGGAGGCAGGGTTGGTTCCTTCTGGAGGTTCTGAGGGAGGGTTTGTTCAGTGCCTGTCTCCTAGTTTTTAGTGGTTGCCAGCAATCCCTGGCATCCTTTGTCTTGTAAACATGTCACTCTAATTTTTGCCTCCATATTTAAATAGCCACCTTCTGTGTGTATCTCTTTCTGTCTTTCATGAGGATAATCTTATTGGATTTAGGGCTCACCTTAATCCAGTATGATCCCATCTCAAGCCCTACTTTAATCACATCTCCATTGGCTTTTAAGTAATTAAATTTCTAAGAGAACCACCATTTTATTGTATTTTCTAATTCCTGGCTTCTCTAGGATTCAGAATAGGTTGAGGTTTGTTAGCTCTTTGCCCCACCTCTGCTACAGTGTCCCCTTTTTCTAGCTTTTTGGCATTCAGGCTGTGAAATGTGGCCTCATGGGAAGGGCATAATCTTTGGTATCATTAAGACCCAGGTGCCAATTCCAATGCTGTTACCTCTTGGTTCTGCCTGTAAATCCCTATGGAGTGGAAAGGAAGTCTTGCCATCCGAGCGGATATGCCAGACACATGGGGTCCAGAGGACTGGGCACAGTGGTCTTTCCTGGTTCCCATCAAGACCCTGTCAGTCCACACGGAGGCCACCCTGATTGTGTATCTGAGAGTTCTTGTATTAGTTATACATTGCTGTGGGATAAATTATCCCCAAACTTAGTAGCTTGAAACAACACAAACATTTACTATATCACAGTTCTATGGGTCAAGAATTTGAGAGTAGCTTAGCTGCACTAGAGAATCTTCTTTAAATGGTGGCTCACGGGCTGTTGGTGAGAGGCCTCAGTTGCTCTCCACATGGGCCTCTCCACAGGGCTGTTCAGGTGTCCGCATGACCCAGTGGCTGGCTTCCCTCAAATCAAGTGGTCCAGGAGAGAGAGCAAGGAGGAAGCTGTATCTTTTTGTGACCTACCCTTCGGAGTCACATGCCATCACTTTGGCCACCAATCCACATTCAAGAGGAAGGGAATTAGTTTCTACCTTTTGAAGTAAGGTGTGTCAAAGAATTTGCCACAATATTTTAAAACCACCCCAGCACCTTTCTCCACCAGGTCTCCACTGGCTTCACCTACTTGGTCTTATTAGTATTCTGCTCCCCTCACCTCCTAACCCCCATCCCTGGGGTCCAGGATCTGCATCAGAGTGGCGAGTTTGTGTGTGGCAGTGGGTGTGGTGGGTGTCAGATTCAATCCTACAAGCCTTTGGCATGACTGGAAGGGGCTTTAGTTCTTTCCAATTTTAAAATTTAAGTGTCCTCAAGAAAATTCTTTCTCTGGTTAATACTGAGCCTGCATCTTGTTGTATAACCTCAGTGCTCTCAAAAATCTCTTCTTATTCATTATTCCAAAGAACCTCTCCCAGTAAAAGATGAGTGAGGTAAGAAAGAAAGGGGTTAGGAAGAAAGAATATCCTATTTTGACACATGTAAGTGCATAATTTTAAGCAATTTCACTAAATACTCAGAGATTCAATTTATCAGGAACTTGAGGATAATAATATTTATCTCACAATATTGTTATATTAGGACTATTTTAGTTGCAAGTAATAGAATCCCAACTCATGCTAGTTAAGGAAAAATAAAGAATCAAATTGGCTCACAAGTGAAAGGTCCAGGGTTAGGGTGGCTTCAGGAAGGGCTGAATCCTGATGCTCAAATGATAAAGCACTTCTTCATCTCTTGCCTCTGCTTTCCTCCATGGAGATGTCATTTCAGCAAGGCTCCATCCATGTGATGGCTCTCAGCAGCTCCAGGCTGACACTCTACCCCTTTGGTATTCCCAGATGATAAAGAATATCTCTTTCCCAGTAGTTAAACTAAAAACCGAAGATTATGTGCTTGTCCCAGTCCAGGGACTTTAAGTTGGATTGGCCAGGTCTGTGCTGTGTGCTGTGTGGAAATGGCTGGGGGCCAGGGAGGTTGATCCTATCTGAACTTCATAGACTGAGTGTTAATACCAGAAGAGGAACAGATGTGTGACAAGCAAATTGGCAGTGGTCCACTACACTGATAGTGAAGATAGAAGGAATTAAGGATATACGCTGGATGGTATTTGATGAGAAAATTTTTTCTGGATTCTTCTCCTTTCCTCTTGCTCCATATTTGATCATTCGGTAAGTCCTTTGCATTCTCCCTTAGCATTGCTGTTTGCAACTGCTCCCTCCTCTCCATCCTGCTGCCTTGCTGTGGCCTCTCACTGCTGCTGCTGCACTATTGGAGTGCCACGCCACTGACTTCACTCTCATTCTCTCAGAGTTCCAGAACCTGAACTTGGCTCTGGATGATCCATCATCTCCACACTCTTTCCAACATCCCCTTGTCTACAGAGGTTCACGTGGATGGTTTATGTCAGAGAAAGCTGGCTGCAGGTGGGTGGTAGAGCAAGCTGGCTGGGATGGAGTGGAGACGTATGGTAGCCATGATGCTGGATCCACGGTTCCCAGTGCAGCCCTGGAGACCAAAGCATCTGTGAGCTGAGGGAGACCAGATGACTAGAGTGCACTAGCACTTTTCAGCCTCCACATCCAAGTAGCTCCACCTTCCATCTCCCCCACAGGAGAAGCAGCACTTTCTGTGCTTTGATCTACAATAGAAAGTGCCTGGCTAATCCTGCTGGCCAGCTCTGCAAGGATATTCATAATGAAGCCAGATGGAGTTTGATTTTGTGCAGGCTCATTTATTTATTTTAAATTTTATTTATTTCAACTAGCTTAAAAAGTCTTTTTTTTATTAAAAAGTCTTTATTATCGAATATTTCAAACATCTACACAAGCAGACAGGATAGTTGAATGAATTCCATATACCCATCACTCAGCTTCAACATTTATCAGCTTGTGGCCAGTCTTATTTTATCTCCATTCCTGCTACTTCTTTCCTCCCCAATTATATTGAAACAAATCTCAGACATTATACCCTTTTATCCATAAATATTTTAGAGTATATCTCTAGAAGATAAGAACTCCTAAAATACATGACCACAATGCCAATATCACACTGAAAATTTAGCAGTAGAATATTTCCTGTAATATAAAATATTAGTCATTTAACAAATTTCCCTGATGACCTCATATTTTTGTTTGTTTTAGTTTATTTTGTTTTTACTGTTCATTTGTTTGAATTGGCATTTAAATAAAAGCCATACAGTACAGATAGTTGATATGTCTCCTGAGCCTCCCTTAAAACAGTAGGTTCCCTCTCAGTACCTTTTATTTGATCCTTGCAATTTATTTTTTGAAGAAAAATATTGTTTTGTTTGTCTTGTAGGGGTTCTCAGTCAACATTTTACTGATTCCATCCCCATAACGTTCTTTAACGTGTCCCTCTGTCCCTGTATTTTCTGTAAATTTGTAGCTAGATCCAAAGACCGGATGAGGCTCGGAGTTGATCTCTTGGCAGGACCACTTCACAGGTGGCGTTGTATAGGAGGCACAAACACCATCTGGTTGATTCTCTATTTTGTGATACTAATAGCCATTGAGGATCATTGCCTCAGCCCATTAATTCATTAGGAGTTAACTTTTCTTAATTATGAAAAGAATATATTCTCATTTTAAATGACTTAAATGATATAACATGATATAAGGTGAAAAGTAAATTCACATGCCATGCTTTTTTTCTAGCCCTCTAAGTGTCACTCTTTAGAGGTAACCATGTTTACAAGTTACCATGTGTTTGCAGTAATTGAAAAAAATTTGATATAATTACTTCAGGAAAATGAGTGGTTATGTATTGTGGAGGTATGGTAAGTGTGGTATGCACACACAATCCCACGTGACTGTGTATAAAACATCTATTATATGTATAAAATAAAAAAGTATATAAATATATATTATATATGGTGTTATATTTATATAAACATTATATAAGACAATAGCAATACAAGACAACCACCTAAGGAAATCTCAAGAGGCACAGAATGAGTAACTATTTTAGAAAAGATTCCTTTTTAGTTTAAAGTAACAAAACCCTACTGGCTTAAGCCTGAAAGAGAAATGTGATATGAGGTTACAGGAATAACTCTTGGGAAATGTCACTCGGTCTGACAAAGGATTGTCACATTCAAGATCCGAAAAGCCACCAGGAACATAGCAGCTGACTTCCCAGGCTCTCTCTGCTCATTTGCTTCGTTTTTCTCTCTGCAGAAATGCTGTCTCTGCCTTTCCATACACAGGACACAAAAATCGCTCCTCTCACTGTCCCCGCCCCAGGCTCTGGGTCCTCAATTTGAGCAACAGCAGAGACTGCCCGGCATCTCTGAATTTCAGATTCGGTTCCCAGGACAGATCTGATTGGCCCTGATGAGTCAGGTGTCCATCAACCCCTGGTCCAATCAGCTATGGCTGTGGCTGGGCTGGGAAGCACAGCTGTGCAGCCTGTCAGTCTCCTCCTTCAGCACCTGTGTGAGGGACTGGTCTCAGAGAACAGGGGAGGGTTATGAGATGGGCAGATACACGCCAAATGGTGTGGCAGTCATTGTTCTTTATTACAAACAGAACCTACTCCAGTTTAAGTGGAAAAAGAAGAGGTATCCCACAATCTCTAGAGTCGAGCTTGGAAGCCATGCACCATGAAGCAATGCACAATCTGCCCTGCAGTGCCACTTACTGTCCTCTGCCAGCATAGATAGTGCCCATGAAACTGGACACCAGGAGCCAGAGGCTTCACCACTGCTGCCATTCCAGAGCCAATCCCTCTGCTGCCACCATTTCCAAAGGATCGAATCTGCACAATCCACCTTCTTCACAGAGTTCTCTTTCTCAATCTCTTCACTGGGGTGCATCTAACTGAGGGGACCTCGGCCTCATGCCTGGAGTGTGGTTGCAAGGTAGGCTGGGAAAGCGAGGTCTTTCTCCTACTGATGCCTGGGAGGGATGGAATTCCTAATGAAGGAAATTCCCCAGATGTGGGAGAGCTGTTCACAAGACGGTGGGCAGCCACAGATGTGACTGATGTCCACGAGGGGTGTCTAAGACAGTGGTGAGAATTAGAGTTAAGTGTTAGGATTTCAAACAGGGCCTCCAATGGGGGCGTGCAGTGCTGGGGAAGAAGAACCATTTGGCCCAGACATCACATTCATGAAGGGTTTTTCAACTCTTGACATTATCTCCAAATGGACTTACACATGAAGGCTGCAGAGAGACAGTGATGAGACAGTATTAAGTTCATTCTCCACCTTTAAACTTGTGCACCATGATTGGACCAGACTGCGTCGGATACACTAGGAATTCGTACATTTTATAAACCTTTTAAGTATCTCGGAACTAGCACCGCCTAATTATAATACGTTATATTTTTGTGTGCTAAAGTATTCAACTTGTTATATGTAACCATTGAAATAATCCACAACGTTTGTACTTCTGAACTATCTGAACCAGTATTTCTTTATTGGGGAGTCTGTCTCAAAAAGGGGAGATGGCCAGGATCACTCTTGAGAGGCTTGGAGTTCAAAGAAGGGGGATCTTTTATTTTTTAGTCTTCTTAAAAAATGTTTTATTGAGGTAAAATATGCATATATGATTTACCATCTTTATCATTTTTAAGTATACAGATTAGTGGTAATAAATACATTTATATTCCCTTTTTTTTTCAGAAGGGAGGATCTTGCGTGCTATTGGCGAGGGGAAAGGAGGACCCCAAACATGTCTCTGAAGGACTGGTGGGTTTGTTTTGATAATTGGAGGGAGGATGGGAAATGTCATCATTGTTAAGTGTCCCTCTCAGAGCCAACCAATCCCTTTTTTCACAAAGGGACAGCCATCCCAATCCTTGTCCCAACTCCCTCTGAGCAGAAAGCCCATTCCTGTGACGTGGATAATTCACAGGTCTCCACCACCTACGTTGCCTCAGCCCTGCAAGTCCCCAGTTCAGTGTGGGATGTGGGGCTGGGCTGAGGAGGTGGCGAAGCCCCCGGGAACTCAGAGTTCTGAGAGCTCCAGATCTGCAGGGGGGAGTGAGGTGGCATGGGGACATTGCTCCCATCAGTATTGATGTGGATAAGGGACATCTAGCAGAGTTAAGCAGAGTTTAACTGCAGCGCAGTGTTGAGCTGTTTAATTTGCTCCGGAGAGTAACAGTAGAAGTGTCCTAGTTAATTGAGGCAGAGATTATAAATTAGGGCTTCCAGAGAGGTTCTTGGGGTTCACTTTGTCAGGATTTTCTTGTGGGATGGTTTTGGAGGCTGCCCAGAGAATGACATTTGAAGGACCTTGGGGTCCCAGTGCTTCCTGCCTGAGTTGCTCCACATGGCAGTCCTGTTTTTTGAAAGTTTGAAATTATGTGATGTAAATATATTAATAAGCTCTCTCTTAGAGCATATTGTGAAATATTGTCAGCTTCAGTTCAAAATGTCAAAAATCCCATACTTTCCAAGTTGGCAGACCCAGGAGTTGTGAGATATGGTAACTATTTCCACAGCCTAGCAGTGATGAGTGAGCTGATAAATACACAACCTTATCCTCTGTCAGCCACCTGGGCATCACGGTATTGTTGCCGGGCTTTGGAAGGTCAGTGAGTGATTCCATTAGTAGTGCCTGGTTATGTTATCAGGCACTGTTAGAATTGAAACTCTTTTTTATATCTCATAACTATGGCATCCAAGTGTTGGTTAAATGGTGGAGCTCGCTGTAGTGCTCCAAAAATGGAGCTACCACCAGCAGCTTTGGACCGGAGGTTGAGAGGTGCAAAAATGCCACCAAGAAGGCCAAACAACCACCATGATGCTGCCAATTTAGGAGCAAGCCCTCTGCAAAATTTTGGGTAGCAATGAGAAAATGAAAAGCAGCATTAAAGCCAAAGCCTGTTTCTGTGGTTATAGATTTATGGAAAATAAGAAATGCTACTCTCACTTTACATGTATTTCTTTGGGAAGATTAGTTTCATATGAAGTGAATTTTGAATTAAATACGACTATCTCATGATAACTGGTATTCCTAACTGGTATTTCTCACTGTTTCTGTTTTCAGAAAGAGAGAGAATGGCTGCCAGATTAATTCTGCTCAAAGGCTGATCATGTCACTCTCCTGCTCAAAAACCTCCTGTGGCTCCCACTGCCCCCTAAGATTGATCCCAATATTCAAGCTATTCAATCGCAGTGGCACTGAATCTTCCTTTGGGACCAGAGGCTCCTGAGGGTGGGGCCACAATTGCTCCTTCCATGCACATTCATGCCAACAGCACCATAACTCTGAACCTGCACCAGGGCCTAACTGTTGGGGGAGGCATTTATGTATTGTGGATGGAGGTCTGATGGGGGGGGTCTCAATACTTGGCATGGATGGGAACTCGTGGTGTTCCAAACATTTCTGGATGCCCAAAATGTATGGCACTAGATCAGTGCCTGGCACATAATCGGCCTTCATTAAATATTTGTGTGATGAATGAATGGTCTTTATAGAGTTTTCTAACCTCAGGGACAGAGACCAGGGCCACAAAGGTGCAGGGGTCTCCAAGATCTCAGGCGATTCTGGGTTTTCATTTCCTTGGTCTAGGCTAGGGAAATGATCTCTATAATAACAAACAAACAAACATTTCTTACATTGTGTAAGGCAGGGTTTCTCAACCTTGTGACTACTGACATTTTGGGCCAGATATTTGTTGTGGGCAGCTGTCTGTCCTGTGCAACACAGGATGTTCAGCAGCATCGCTGGCCTCTAACCAATGGATGCCTTGTGCCCTGCACCCAAGTTGTGAAGTCAAATATGTCTCCAGACACTGCCAAATGCCCCTGGGGCTGGGGTTGGGGAGCGCACTGAATGACCCCCGGTTGAGAACCACTGGTCCAGGGCAATAGCTCTCAACTTCAGCTGCATATTTGAATCACCTGGGGAGACAAATAGTAATGCCTGGTATTTTGAGACGTTCAGATATAACTTGTTCTGGGCAGTGGCCCCTGTATAGCGAATTTTGAAAGCTTCCCAGGTGGTTCTAACATTTAGTCAGGTCTGAGGACCACTGGTCTAGTGCTTCACAGTCTATAAGCTTCATATGTTTTCAAGCTACACAACCCATCTGTGCTGGAGGTGAAGTGGGTTATTATTGTGGTTTTCTGGCTGGGGAAGCAAAGTCCAGAGGGGTGTGGAGTTGCCCTATGAGGGGTGAAGTTGGACTTTCTACTCAGCTTATCTGTCTCCTAACTCAGTGCTCTGTTCAGGGAGTAGAGCACAGCCTGGGCCGGTTGTCAGGTTGACCAAGGGGGTCTTCGCTGTGAGTCTCCCTTTTCTGATTGTTTTCCCTATCCATGACCTCCCACTCCTCATTCCCCATTTGGTTTCCCTGTGTTTCTCTATGCAAAGGCACAGCTAGCAACCATCTACACTCTGTTGTGAACATGAGGCTGTTCTTTCTCTTCTAGGGGGATTTGCAAGTTATGCCTCATCTGTAACAGTGTAGAGAAAGGCTTTACTTCAGCCCATTGACGGGGTGGGGATGGTCTTGGGGTGGTAAACTGTGTGTTCGTGGTATCTCTGAAATCAAATCCAGCAGGTAATTACCTTTGATTAAGGTTTACCTCATTCTAGATTTGGGCTTAAAGTTCAATTCCATTTCATTCACAAATAATTATAGAGCATCTCTTTTGTGTACAGCGCAATTATGAAGCTGTTCTCTGTTGTTTGGATCTCCCTAACTAGGTCTAAGTTCCCAGGGTGGGAGGTATCTTCTCCTGCTTCTGTGTCACTCACTATACTTTAGCCCCAATTAGACACATTACATGGTAGGTTTTTAATACACAGGTGATTGAATGTCAGGTCACACTCACCCCACAGACCCAAACCTGTACCCCTGGAGAAAAACATGAACGGGTGCAACCTCAGGGTTAAATTTGCATATGTGTGGCTAAATTTCTCCCTTCTGCTCATGAGCGGCATCAGGAGCCGGCCTCCAAAGCCCTGGGGAAAAGTGAGCGTAGTAGGGTGTGAAACTTCCCTAAAACAAACATCTTGAACAGAGATCACTTTATTGGTATGGCTTTATTTTAAGCAAAGGAAAAAAGACAAAGCCAAGAGACAGACTCTTCTAACAGATGCCTGCGGGTGGCCGGACATTTCTGTCCCCTGTTGTGCAAAGGGGGGATCCGGGCCCACACACCCACACCACTCATTCCTTGACACCAGTGATCTGCCTGGGCCTCAGTGCACCTTCTTGAATACTTGCTTGCAGACCACACCCTGCACTCTCATCTCCTGAAACAAAAGCAGATGCTGGTCATTGGCCAGAGCGAAGTCACACATGGGGCTCACTGCATCTAGGGACAGGAACTTTGAACATACTCACTGGTTGCTATCTTCCCTCAAGAGTTGGTTTAATTAACCAATTCTTTGGAAAGTTAGCTAAACTGGACAGTGGAGATCAGCCTCTGTAGCACCCTGGAGACAGAGTTGGCTGGGAGGAACAGATGTGGCTCACAGCTGACCAGCGAGACCCCTGTGCCCCTGCTCCAGACCTAGACTGAGATCACGGCTCAGGGAAGCTTAGAGAATTCTCGTCTCTGGCCTGCACAATTTGGCATGCCAAAGTATATACATCGTTTGGGAGCAAATTTGCTTCTGCCACTTTCTAGATGTGCAATTTGGACATGTAATCTAAGCTTTCTGAGCTCCCACATCTGCATCTCTAAAATAGGAACCATATTCCTGTTTTGAGAGATTAGAAAGAGATATAAGATGCAAAGGGCTTAGCTCCTCACTGATGCTTAGTAGATGTACCTCTTCCCCTCATCCCTCAGATTAGACCACTGGGTCAGCCTAGACTTTCAAAACATATTGCTTGGTTTGTAGAGTCACTCAAGCCATCTTCTCCAGGCCTTTGGACCTTAACAGTAGTGAGGGCCTCTTGGGGCCCAGCCTGGCCCAGCCCAGGAACCTACCAGGTGCAGCTCATCACCCTCGATCCACTGGGTCCAGCCGCGCCCCTCCTTCTCGCCCTTCTGCACACACTGGAGCTTGTCCCCGTCCCAGGTCACCGTGGTCTGCCAAGCAAGAAGCACAGTTGTCAGTCCTGAGCAAGCAGGCAGCCCCTGGGGGCTGGGAGGGGACAGCTCCCAACCTTGATAAGCCGGCATGTGCCCATATCAATTTCATTACAGAAAATTTGCAGCCTGAAACTCCCTGTCCACCACATGCCTTTATTAAAGCGTGTAAATCAGTTTTAAAATTTATGAAAACCTTTATAAATTTTGTTTAAAAGCATAATTAGGAGGGAAAAAGTCACTGGGGTGGGGCTGTCATTGGGAGAGTTGAGAATGGGGCTGGACGGGGGTGGGAGAGGCCCAGCGCAGCCCAGGTGTGGGCAGGGTGTGGGCTCTGTTCCTGCATCTTGCCGTTGAGGGGCAGACTTCTCAGAGTACCCTGCCCATCCCCAGACATTTCATCCATTCGCTCATTGTTTCGACCTCTGCTGGGTCCTGGGCCCCACCCCTGCCCTCAAACTGCTCTTCATCTCATGGGAGCAATGACCTTAGACAGAAATAACCAACTGTGGGTACGAATGGCGGCCATTAGCTGCCTGCCTCCTCTCTGCGTGCTGTCTCTAAATCCTCACGACTGTCCACCAGGAGCATGAGTGAGCATCTTTCTTTCACCGATCAGGTTAAGGGACTTGTCACGCTCACCCAGGTGGAAGAGCCAGGTCAGAACACAGATGTGTGGGGCTCTGCAGTGTCCCTCCCCACTGTACTGCACTGCTGCTTTAAGCGCCCAGTGTCAGCAGAGTTACAGGTCAGGGGCTGTGGGAGCCCAGGTGAGCGTCCAGGAAGCGGAGGGTCTGGGAAGAGGAGGCACCAGAGCTGGCACTGGGGCCCTGAGGAGGAGAATGGAGCTGGAGGAGAGGAAAGGGGGTGCTGGGCGAGCGAGTTCTTGGTGGCCATCATGAGATGAAGGCACAGAGGCAGGACAGCAGGAGCTCATCAGGTGGGCACCAGGGGACCGTGGTGGAAGGAGGAGGAAGGTCCCGCTGCCCTGCCCGGGCTCGGCAGACCATAGGTGAGCTCTGCCAACCACTCCTCACCTCTGAGCACTTACATCCGCCCTGAGCACTGAGTGTCCTGCCAGGCGCTGGGCAGCTGAAGGGAAGACGGGCAGGAGGTGGAGGCCCAGCCCGTGTCCTTGGGAGATTTCACTCGTTTGTCGGAACGGAAAGGGCCCCCCCAGGAACACAGTGCTTAGTGTTAGAATTCAGAGGCAAGGCAGTCTTGTCTCCCCAGTGTAGCCATGAGCGTGGTCTAGATTGGGATGTGTGTCCCAGAGCTGGGCACGCAGAAGGCACAGCGGGCATCTCTCATATTTGTGGCTGTCCCCCTCCTTTTGGATAGTCTTTCCCTCTGGGCAATTCCGTGTTATGAGCCCTGCCTCCCACGGTAGTGGTCAGGACTTTGCCCCATGCCCACTGTGTGGCTCTGAGCAAATGCATCCCTTCTCTGGGCCCCCGTGTTCCCATCTGCCACCTGAGGCCATGAACTCAGAGGCCTCGTCTTTAGAGAGCCAAGGTTCTACGATTATTATGTTCCTTGCCATGTTCAGCTGAGAGTCAGGACAGTCGGCAACAGCCTGACAAGGATTTGGGAGAGGAGAAATCTGGGAAATGGATGTGGGGTAAGTGGGGCCACCTCCCACAGGAGGGTCCCCAAACCCCCAAGGCCTCCGTTCTGGGCTTGCTGATCACTACTGCCCTCTGCTGTGGGGACGACACCTCCAGCGAGACAGCACAGGGAGGTAGAGCCCGGTGTGTTCCCCCAGCTTTAGAGGAGTAAGTCTGACCTTTGACCCCGGACCCTGTTCCAGAGGGACATGGGGCACAAGCGGAGTTGGGGGGCAGATCTCCCCAACTGGTCCAGAGATTCACTCAGGGCACATGTGTAGCCCCAAGCCAGAGAGAAGGCCCCACTTCTAAGTCAGAACATCTGATGGTTAATGTCCGGTAAGACATGTCACGGGCAAAGACTGCCAACGATGTCGTGCCATAAAGAAGGCAAGAGGCCCCTTCACTTCATCCCTGCTTCATTTGTACCAGGCCCGTAAAGGGAAGTGGGGACCGAGAAATCAGCCCTTGACATCAAGAAGCTAGCAAGAACACTTGCTGTCCTCATCAACCGATCTTCTCTTCATGGGTTTATCCAGAAGTCTGCTTACGAAAGGCTCTTGGTTCAGTCAGAGGTGCTCGAGAGAACTGCTTGTTTTCAGCTATGATACACACACTTTTGACTCTTCTGGAAACATTAATCAGTGAGCATATTTCCACAGTTTGTATTGGAAAATGAAAAAAATGCTCAAAGAAGAAAATAGTAATAAAAAGGATACATGTAATCTTGCTTCTTCAGAGATAATTTTTCTGACATTACATATGTTACAATGTAGGATGTATTCCATCCAGTCTTTTATCTATCTATATCTCTGTTTTTATAAAATTAGGATTGCATCATTTACGGTTTTGTTTCCTCATTTCTTCATTTAATAGAAGCAATTTTTCCTTTCAACAATATTCTCCATAGCATTATTTTAATCGTTATATAATATTCAGGAAATGGCTACATACTTTGTAGGGCACAGCAGAAAATGAAAATGAGAAATCCCTTCTTCAAAAATGATTAAGAATTTTAAGACAACGACAGCAGAGCGTTAAACCAAGTGAGGGTCCCTTCTGAGTGTGCACCCCTGAGGGGACTACATTGGTCACAGGCCCATGACGCTGGCCCTGGTAGTATTTCATTATACATATTATATATTATTATTTAGCTGATTACCTATTCATGTACATTTAATTTATAATTCTGTACTACTGTAAATATGACTTTCTTATATACATAGCTTTGAACACGTTGTTTCCTTGAAATAAATTTCCAAAGGAGGAATGGTTGCATCAGAGACTATACATATCTTTAAAGCTTTTGATAAGTATTGCCAGCTTGATCTCCAGAAAGCTCATTCGTGTTTAACACCAGTGTCACAGAAGGACCATGACAGAATGTGCATTAACGGTAAAGCAGACTTTTGCTCCTGTGCCACCGTGTCACCCTTCCCAGATCACTTGGCATTGTTTAACAAGGGCTAGCTGGATATCAATAATAATCATACCTTAGCCCAGAAAAAGACAGATCGCAGAATTTCAGGCAGATCTAGGGATACAGGGAGCAGAAGCCTATTTCGGTGCAGAGAAGCCTTTCTTAGAGCCCTGCAAATCCGATCTCTGAAAGAGAAGGATCCCTATCACATGAATACTATCAATACATGTTTCCAAGGAAGCACTTTTTAAACCCCAAGTTTACGTTGACTCTGATCCTGGGTGAGTTGGACAGAGCAGAGATTATTCTTGACTGTATTGGATGCAGAGGGGTGGCTGAGCTCAGAGAGGTTATGTGACTTTCTCAGTGTCATCCAGTTAATGAGAAAAAGAATTGGGGCTGGAATATGGGTCTCACATGACTTGGTGCCCGCTTGTTTCCCCGCCTGAAGAAGGGCACCCACCAGGCACCCAGCAGATGCCTGCTAAAGTTTTTGGGGCTGCAGAAAAAACATGGGCACTGTGCTAAGACTCCGAGCAGCCTCCTCGAGGGACAGTCTCCAGGTCACTCCAACTACTGCAGGATGTGTGTGCTGGGAGTCAGAAGCGGGTCTTAAAGGCTCTTGTCTGTAAATAGATCCCCACAGAAAAGTGCAGACAGAGGAGCACCCAGCTGTCGCTGCCTGATGTGGTAGGTCCTGTGATCAGGGAGGCACAGGGGCTGGGGCGGCCACTGGGGGCTCCTGATTCTCAAAGGGGCTTTAAAAAGTGGGAGGAGCATTTGGGGCAAAGTGAATAAGGACGCACGTTGGCCGGGGGAGCGGCCGTGAGGGAGAAATGACAAGCCAGTGCTGCAGAAGCCTATTCGAGCGTTAAGGAGAGGGAGGAACGAGGCTGTTGGGGATGGTGGGTAGACAGGGCCACAATGCCAGACTAAGAAACCTGGACTATGGCCTGGAGCATGTTTTCAATGCCTGTCCTTGCCGCCTGTGCCACTCGGTTTGACCCAGTATGGCAGCAAAGAACATGATCCTTGGCATCAGAGAGAGCTGGGTCCTCTGTTTCCGGCTACGTGGGATGACTTTCGTAACTAGATTAACCTCTCTGAGCCTCAGTGCCCTCAGCTGCAAATGAGGGCTAAATGATAAACCGTGCTAGACAGTTTATCCATTGCTGGCCCCCAGTGGCTCACGTGATATTCACACCCTTGTGAGTCCCTTCCCACATTGGCTCGGCTTGGCTATGTGACTTGCTTTAGGCAGCGGGACATTAGCAAGCGTGATGTAAGCAGTGCCTTCGCAAGCACTTGTACATTGGGGGCTTGTCCTCTTGGAAGCCCCTCCTCTTGAAATCCAGTTGCCAAGCTTTAGGGCAGCCCAGGCCGTTCTACTGAAAAGAAAGGCCCCATGGAGAAGCCATGGAGGCTGAGAGGAGGGGCCCCTTGCAGAAGAGCTAAGGCACCCCAGCTGATCTCCCAGCTGGGCACTGCCACACAGAGCTGAGAGCTGCCCAGTTAATCCCAGAATCATGAGCATATACAGTTGCTGTTTTAACATATTGAGGTTTGGGGTGGTTTGTTACATGGCATTAGATAAAACACCTACTTTACCAGGTTGTTCTGAGGATTAGAGACATTACACAGAAAATGCATGGGGCTGGCACATAGGAGGCACTAGGTAATGGTAACGTCCAGAGCTTGGATAAGGAAGGGGTTTGCTTGCTGAAGATGAATAATAACTAACGTCTTTTTTTTTTTTTTTAGAGAATTGGAGATTTTTAAAGCAGTGATGGACATGTTATTCATCATGGCTGAAGTTTTGGGAAGCTCCTTCTCCTTCTAGGAGAACTGGATCCAAGAGGCGGGCTTTCAGAGGCTGCCTGATGGGCATGGCCACACCTGCCTCCCCTAAATCTTAACTAGTTTTTGTTTAAGCAGAAGATCTATTTGGAGTCTCCCCACTGATAGCCGTGACAGCTGGCAGTGTGATTTAGTTCTCCCACTCAGTATCCCATGTTTGCTTTTGGTAGGACTGGATTTTTTTTTTTAGTTTTTTATCTTGAGGGAATAAACCAGCCATTTCCCAGAGGATCAGATTTGTCATAGAACAGAAAAGAGGGGTGGGGGTGGGGGAGGAGGGCAACCACTTAAAAGTTAATAAGAGGCAAAAGGAAACAAGTAATGTTGGAAGAGGGATGGGTAACAAACCACGGTGACTCATTTTCTTGGAACACAAGGTAACTTCTGGTAAGAGCCTTTCCCAGGACCCGAGCACTTACTCCATGACCTCCCTCTGAAGTCAGCAGCCGGCCACCTTCAGTCTGGGACAAGGATCCGGCGTACCTGAACGCCAGATCTGAAAGGGTCTTTGAGAGGTCATTCAGTCTGGTTTCCTAGATTAAACCAATTATTAATCAGGGTCTAGTGGGGGAATTTCAGGTAGGAGGGTGTTCCTGATGCTTTTCAGGTCCCACAGAAAAGGCAGGCGCCTGTGGGGACGGGGTGAACAGAGGCACCAACCAAAGGCGCTGGGCAGTGCTCCTGCCCCAACCCCACCATGGGCTCTGGGGCCCCATCTTAGAAATGAAGCCCAAACAAATCCCAAATCAGGGGAAGGAATGGCCATCTTCAACTCACCTTCTCACCAGTAATTCTCACCCCGCAAACCACCTGAAAGTCTGCAAATGGGCTGAAACCCAGGGAAGCTGGTTGTAAAGTGAAGCCAGTCTCACTTTTCTATTAAAAACTAATAATAACTCTCATCGCTTTGTCCTCGTCAGCAGTTTTCCCAGAGAGATATGTCAACAGATGAATGAAGACAGCTTTGCACCACAATGGCAAGGGACCGTCACTTCAAAAGCCATTATCCAGCTCCTCTGACCATTTAGAAACCCCAACTGACACTGCTGCATGGGACCAATGACACAGAAAGCCCAGCTCCCACGGGCAGCATGA
>CAUYSK010022982.1:0-14125 GCA_963575035.1 Avahi laniger
CCCAGCTACTTGGGAGGCTGAGGCAGTAGGATTGCTTGAGCCCAGGAGTCTGAGGTTGCTGTGAGCTAGGCTGACGCCACGGCACTCACTCTAGCCCGGGCAACAAAGTGAGACTCTGTCTCAAAAAAAAAAAAAAAAAAATTATACTTGGATTTTCGACTGTGTGAGGGTGGGTGCCCTTAACCCCCAGTTGTTCAAGGGTCAACTGTACCTGGAAACCCGGATGGTAGAGCCTACCACACACCAGGCTCTACGGTGCAGCCTACTGCTCCTGGGCCACAAACTCGTGCAGCATGACACTGTACGGAACACCGAGGGCAACTGGAACAATGGTCGGTGTTTGTGTGTGTGAATGTATCGAAACATAGAAAGGGTACAGTAAAAAATACAGTATTATAATCTTACGGGACTACCATTGTACGTGCAGTTTGTCATTGACCAATTGGCCAGTTCATCGTCGGTATGCAGTGTGTGGCTATATATACCTATATACAAGAGATAAAAATACATAGGTATTTGAAGATGTATAAATATAAATATCCTGCTGGTTCTTTTTCTCTGGAGAACCCTGACTGATCCACCCCCAGTGCAGCCACCTGCCCGCTGAGGACTGTGCCCAGGCTACTGGCACAGAGAGGTGACATCCCCATGGCCCTGGGTGCCACTGGTCTGGACCCCTTATCTCAGCACTGCTCTGACTCTTATTAGTAGAAATGGGTTCAAGTGGACATCCCAGGACAGGAGGGGTTGTTGGAAGCCCAGCATGCCTTTCTGCAATCACCCGCCCAGGGGTCGGCAGCATAGATTGAGGGCCGGCAAACTGCAGCTCCGGGCCGAGTGCAGCCGCTGCCCTTTTGTGTGAAGTTTTATCGGAACCCAGCCACACTCGTCCATTTGCACTCATCTGCCCCCGTGTTGTCCACGGCTGCTTTTGCGCTGCGACGGCAGAGTCGAACAGATGGGCAGGGAGGGATGATTTGCAAAGCCTACAGGAGGGGGAACCATCCTCAGTGGGACCTCTCCAGGTACCTGGGGCCTGAGCAGGGAGGACGGCGAGTTCTCAGGAGGTTTGGTGCAGCAGTTCTCAGGCTTGACTTATGAATCATGTAGATTTCCAAGCCCAGCTCCAGAAATGCTAAGTCAGAGGTCCAGGTGGAGCTCAGAAATCCAGGTCCAGGTGGTTTGCTCCCTAGAAGATTCTGATGCTGGGAGTCCAAGGGCCCATGTTGTAAGAAAGGCAGATGGGCAGGGAGATCCCTGCAGGGATAGACATCAGGCCCTTAGGCTGCCCCATGTCTGTGGTTACCATGGACCCCAGGGGCATCTGGTGGTCCCTGCCTTGACTTTAGGACCAGGGCCACTGAGAGCCATAACACAACCTGCTCTGGTCAGCCAAGCCTAGAAGGGTCTGGTTGGTGTTGGCTGGAACTGGCATCAAGATAAGAGATGTCCTTCCTGGTCCCAAGCCAGGCCATCCCTTTGCCAGTTCATGCCCTTTTTCAAGATGGCATCTGAGCCTGCTCAGACCTGGCTTCAGACGGTGGTGCTTTTTCTTCCGGTGGTGCTTTTTTTTCCTCATCCTGAAGTTGGCGTCTGCTTTTCTCTGCTCTCGGCCTCCCAGTCCCTGAATAAAGTTGCTGGAGGCCAGTCTGCTGTGACCAGCCTCAGAATCTCTTTGGGACCTTAGCTGCCCTAACCTAAACTAGGGAGGGACATAAAAATTGAGACTGCCACCCAAGAGTCTAGCTAAGGGACCATGGTGAGGTCAGGTGAGAGCAGGGACCTTTGCTGCTTAGCTCAGAGCAAATGCTCAATCAGATGTGTTGAGAAGTGTACAGGGAAACACCAGGCTTAGGGGCCCCTCCAAATCCCCCAGTGGAACTCACTGCCAGCACAGACAGACCATCTCCTGGAGGAGCGGAGAGAGATGACAATTTCTGACAACTCGACAAGTCCACAAGTGGACTTAACCATTATCTCTTTATTTACAGCTCAACAGAGCACATGCAACATGACATCATAGCACTACAAGGGTGTAGCACCTCCCCGCCCCCCCCCCCCGGCTGCTCCTGCATTAAAAGAGGAACCACAGCTCCCCAAGAAATTTCCTAAGAGTCAGAAAACCCTACAAAAGCCTGCGAGTTTGGCATTGCTGTAATTATTAGCTGGGCGAACCGGATCTCAGACTTGCCAATTCATGCCTGAATGCAAATGGCCCAATCATCCAAACGTCCCTGACTATAGCCCACGTTTCTGTTTCCCCTCTGTATCCTAGACCTGTGACCCTCAAACCTTATCACACACAGAACAAACTGGGGACTTGTGAAAAGCCAGATGGCCAGGCCCTAGCCTCAGAGAGTCTGGTTCAGTAGGGTTGGGGTTGTGAGGCCCAAGATTCTGCGTTTCTACCAAGCCCCCAAGTGCTGCTGTTAGTCCCGGACCACACTCTGAGTAGCAAAGGGCTAGAAAGCTTGGAATTCAGAAAATGCACTCCCTAGTTCTGCAAACTGCCCATCCCTGTTGACTCCCTCCCCAGCACACACACACACACACACACATACTCGCTGTTGCCTGTGTGAGTGAAGACTATCATGGAGGCGACAGTGCCCAACCCAGCCCCATGTTACCTGCAATGAGGAGCCCCAGCAGTTTGCTCCTCTGTCCTCGCCACCGTCTCTCCCAGCACCAAACATGGACCTGGTAGGTCACATGTCTGTTGACTGTCTCTCCAGCAAAGTGAACCCCATCCCAGGGAGCCGCGTGCCCACTTAGCATTAAGTTTTTTTTTTTTTTTGAGGCAGAGTCTCACTCGCTTGCCTGGGGCGAGTGCCGTGGCGTCAGCCTAGCTCACAGCAACCTCAGACTCCTGGGCTCAAGCGATCCTTCTGCCTCAGCCTCCTGAGTAGCTGGGACTACAGGCATGTGCCACCACGCCCGGCTAATTTTTTTCTGTATATATTTTTAGCTGTCCAATTAATTTCTTTCTATTTTTTGGTAGAGACGGGGGTCTCGCTCTTGCTCAGGCTGGTCTCGAACTCCAGAGCTCAGAACGATCCGCCCACCTCGGCCTCCCAGAGTGCTAGGATTACAGGCGTGAGCCACCGCACCTGGCCTAGCATTAGGTTTTATTGGGTGGGTTGAATGCGGCTTAAAGTAAGGACCTACCCGTAGCATCTCAGTGGTGGAAGGGGTTGTGGCTTTGGGATTTGACTTGTGGCTCGGTCCCCCCTCACGTGGCTGCAAAGCTGTCATTTTCCCATAAGGCCAGGCCCTCATGTCACTGGATCCTCAGCCCATTCTCAGCAGGCACAGAAAGCACTCTTGGTGCCACCAAACCACGGAAAGGCAGCTCCACGGGAAGGAACAGTGTGTATCTGGGAATGGCTGTAAGACTCCAGTGGAGGAATGCTGGTGGCCAAGGTGACAGGCTCAAGCGATGGGCCCACTAGCTATTGGTTTCCACTGGGCCCCCTGCTCAGCTCTCCCCGGGTATTTTTTTTTTTTTTTTGAGACAGAGTCTCACTCCTTTGCCTGGGGCGAGTGCCGTGGCGTCAGCCTAGCTCACAGCAACCTCAAACTTCTGGGCTCAAGCGATTCTCCTGCCTCAGCCTCTGGAGTACCTGGGACTACAGTCATGCGCCACCATGCCCGGCTAATTTTTTCTATATATTTTTCGTTGTCCAGATAATTTCTTTCTATTTTTTTTTAGTAAAGACGGGGTCTCGCTCTTGCTCAGGCTGGTCTCGAACTCCTGAGCTCAAATGATCCGCCCGCCTCGGCCTCCCAGAGTGCTAGGATTATAGGCGTGAGCCACCGCCCCGAGCCATTTTTACAATTTACATACTGGCCTTTTTTTATAGTTGCCCAAACTGGAATGCAGTGGCTATTTATAGGTGCTACTCCACTCCTGTTCAGCATGGGAGTTTTGACCTGCTCTGTTTTTGACTGTGGCCATTTCACCCTTCCTTAGGCAACCTGGAGGTCCCACACTCCCAGGAGGTCACCATATTGATGCTGAATTTAGTGCGGACACTCCATCAACATAATGCACTACAGCCTAGAACTCCTGAGTTAAAAAGTTACTCCCACCTCAGCCTCCTGAGTAGCTGCGACTCCAGGTATGCACCACCATGTCTGGCTGTGTTTTTTTTTTTTTTTAACTACAAAACAAATCACTGTTGGCTAGGGTAGGAGGAAATGGGCACTTTTATATACTATTAGTGGGAATGTAAACCGGTAAAAAATTTTGGAGAGCTAGGTATCAAATCGAAGATTGACGTATCAATCCCATTTTGTATTAATAAAAAACTTAAGCTCATATTTATACCAAGATTTACACAGAAAAAGGTACGAAAAGATAAACACCACCACATGTCATGAGTTGTTTTAAAAAAAAAGATAAACGGCAAATGATTAAATTAACAGTGGCTATCCCTGGTGGGTGGGAGTGTCTGGGAGGGGAAGTTTCACTTCTTACTTTATATTCTTCTGCATAGTTTGAACTTGTTTACAGGCATTCATTATTATTTTTGCAAAAATGAAATAAGCCCAGAGTAGAGAATAGTTATTATAGATATGCACACATCAGCTGTGCTCCTGTGTCCTTAATCCTTGGCTCCTCTCCGCAAGACTGGCTGGCTTGCAGTCCCAGGAGGGCTCTGACCCCTGTCTGCTTGGCTCTCCTTGTGCTGATTTGCAGTCCATTTCCAGCTGCTTAAGCAGCAGGTTCCCAGTGGCTGATCAGCTGGAACTGGTTCATGAGGACAAATAGTAAGGACACGGCTCCCAGTGCAGATTACTCCTACAGGAAAAAAAAAAAAAAAAATTAAACCTTGAAATGTTGAGGAAAAACTTCATGCTATTAACAACTCCCTCACGCCTCTACCTAGATCGGGCAGTGAGCTGGATTTGGGTTGCTCTGAAGGAATCCTTACAGTTGCACGTAACGAACTTCCAGCCCCACGTCCTGGCAGTTTGCCCCCCACACTTGGTTAGGGCTTAAGTTCCACAGGCTAAATCGCATGTCGATCTTGATCCCCCTGCATCACACTGGAGCTTCTTCTCTGGAAAAATAAAATGCGTCACCAGCAAGCCTTCTCTTAAGCAAGATGTCACAGGAGCTCAGGGTAAAGGGAGATTCTTCCTAAGAGAGACATGAAATAAGGTAAGAAGAATGGCTCCGCAGTCAGATATCCTGTCTCTGCTCTGACACTTCCTGGTTGTATGGCTTTAGGAAAATTACTTAACTTCTTATAAACCTTTTATAGTTTCTTCATCTGTAAACAGGGACAATAAATGTACCCGCCTCCTAGGGTTGGAGGTGCTGCTACCTATAAAGGGTTTAGTGCTCTCTGCCTGACATAGAGGAATGTTCAGTAAGTCAGCGTCCCCAGCCTGTGGTGAGTTGGGGAATTATTTCATTATATATCACAATGTAATAATAATAGGAATAAAGTGCACAATAAATGCAATGTGCTTGAATCATCCCAAAACCATCCCCCCACCCCCACTTGTCCGTGGAAAAATTGTCTTCCATGAAAACGGTCCCTGGTGCAACAAAGGTTGGGGACCGCGGCAGTAAGTGCTACATTTATTTGTAGTGAGGCTCATTTCCTGTCACTTCCACAATGGCAGTGGTTAAGAGTTTGGGCTCTGGAGTCAGATTGTCTAGGTTCAAATCCTAGCTCTATTACTTACTATGGGTATGACCATGGGCAGACCTCTTTGGGCCTCAGTTTTCTCATCAACAGAATGAATATTTCCATCTCATACAGATCTTCTGAAGATTAACTGAGATAATGCATGTAAAACAGTAAAGTGCCTGGAACATAGGCCTTTGGGAAATTAGGCTGTCATAATTTGCTGATGATGAAAAATTAGCATGTTTCGTATAACGAATATGAATTTTGTGAAACCATCTTCTAAACCCCAGTCCCCTTCCCCTTCCCGAACACTCAGTAAGCTACTGGTTCCAATCTGAAATCGAGTCCTGTCTTCATCCGCTTCTCACTCTTCCAATTTCTCTTTCTCTCCCTGCTCAGGCCTCTCATTAGTCCAATTAATTATCTGTGGCTGTCATTTCAGTTCAGCCCCAGGATCAGGGTTCCTTGGGGATAGGCATTGTGTGGGAAAGTGAGATTGTGGGGGAGCCGGAGGGACATCTCATTTCCACAGGAGAGTGGAGCTAGGAACCAGGGTTGGCAGCAGATGGACCTCCCTGGGCCCAGGTCTCCTGGGACATCATCAGGATAATCAGTGAGAACTTCATTATACAGAGTGAGAGTCTGGCTGTTTGGCAGGGCATCAGGGGCTCATTCAGGGACAGGAAGGTTCTGGCCTGGAGATAATGACCAGCCTGAGGCCTCTGGCCTTCTATGCACTGGCCTTCGGCTCCCCCTTGGGCAAGCACACACACGCATTCATGCAGGCACGCACCCAAGTTCTCTGGGCTTTCAGTCAGCTGAAGAGTTTGTGGGTACATTCCCGGCCTGGAAGGCTGGCGAACAGAGTGAGGCTGGAGGGCCCAGAAACGCACGACTGCCCCTGCTGATTGCTGAGAATAAGCAAACTCTGAGGTTCCCAAGAGCCCATTAAACCATCATAAATGCCTCTCTGGAGTGAGAGCTGATTTCCTCCCAACCTTGGAAAGATAAAGGAGCAGGTCTGGGAGTGGCCGAGCTAGCTGAAAACAAGAAAATGAGATTAGCTGCAGGTTAGCTCAGAAGCTTAAGCAGCCCAGTGACAAGTTGGTTTGTTGGGTATAAAATGGAGGCCAGCATTTTCCACCCCTTCTCCCCTCAGGACATGAAACCAGTCGGTGCTAAGGATGGGGGCCAGGGTGGGAGTGTGAGGGTGTGAGGGGGCATGGTTTGAGTTTCTCAACAAATTTCATTGTCCATACCTCTTCAGGCATATATTTGGGGGAAAAGGAGTTCATGTCATACTCATTCTGCTGACATCTGGCTCCTACCTGCTGCACTGTTAATACTCCTATTCACCACCTAGAATTATGAGCTTCTGTGCTGGCTTCAGCCCAAAGAGAATGTGGAGAAAGCCACGTTTTCTTTCACTGGTTTGCCTCTTAATTCCCTACAACCAAGAAAACACGTATGCTGTAAATGGTAGACTTTACTGTAGGTCTCAGAGTTTTCAAAAGTATTGTCCATGGACCAGCCATTTCAGCATCACCTGGAAACTTGTTAGAAATGCAAATTCTTGGGTCCCACTGTAGACCTACTGAATCGGAAACTCTGAGGGCCTGCCCAACAATCTGTATATTTACAAAGCCCTTCAGGTGATTCTGATACTTGGTAGAATTTAAGAACCCCTTGATGTATGCGTAAGAATAACTTGAAAAAAATTACAGGATAGGGAAGGAGACTAAATTCAAACTGAATTGTAAATAGTACTGTTCATAAGCCAACAGAAGTATAAAAAGTCTTTTGTGGGATTTTGCTTCCCTCTCTGGAGATCCACATGCAGAGGTTGATTTCTTCTCCTACCAAGACAATCCAAAGCATGTACTCTTACACACACGCTCACACACACACATGAACTCAATTCCTACCTTTTCTCACAGAGGCCACAAGAGTCTTGAATTTGGTTTAGGGGTTTGTCGTTCCTGTACATGGTTTTTTTTTGTTTGTTTTTTTGAGACAGAGTCTCACTCTGTTGCCCGGGCTAGAGTGAGTGCCGCGGCATCAGCCTAGCTCACAGCAACCTCACACTCCTGGGCTCAAGCGATCCTCCTGCCTCAGCCTCCCAAGTAGCTGGGACTACAGGCATGCGCCACCATGCCAGGCTAATTTTTTCTATATATTTTTAGCTGTCCAATTAATTTCTTTCTATTTTTGGTAGAGACGGGGTCTCGCTCTTGCTCAGGCTGGTTTCGAACTCCTGAGCTCAAACAATCCGCCCGCCTCGGCCTCCCAGAGAGCTAGGTGAGTCACTGTTTCTTGAACATAACACAAAACTGTGGCATTGCAAAATTCAAAGAGTAGGTCAGGACATACGTGTACTGAATAGTCTACATACTGGATCATGATTTTCTTTCTTCTGTCCCCAGCCAAGCTCTCTGACATGTACCCTGAGTAAGGTATATCCTAAAAAGTCATGTGTTGATCAGGTTGACACCCTTGGGGTCCTATTTTAAATTCACAAGGTGTACTTGCTCAGAAAAAGTGAATCCTCTTGTAAAGCAAAGAACTGTGATGTGGAAAAAGTTATTCTACTCTGATCATTCATTTCTTTCATAAATAAGGATTTCACATACTTTTTTTAAAAAAAGTTAGTTATATCTATATAGAATATTTCTACATACTTGTTTTTTCATTTGCTTTGTTTTTTGAAGAACAGGGCTATGAAATCTTTTTGGAATCACAGACACAGACTGGAGGTGGCAGGATGGGCAAAAGTAACATTTTACCCTATGAACACATTGTCCTTTTTGTTGTTGTTGTTAATTCCAGGCAGGCAGGAGAGAGATCTGTAAGTTTCTTAGTATTATTTAGGATAAAAATTGTACAATGAAAATTTCTTCATCTACACTCTTATTTTAGTGACTTTGTGCCAGATACAGGGTCAGTTTTGGTTGATGATCCTGATTGATGGAACTCTGTACAGAGCCACACCTTTGAAGAGACTTACTGGCCATATCAACATGCCAGGGAAGGTACTTCAGTCTAGAAAATGCCCCCAGTCAAGGCTCCATGGCATCTCTCAGGTTCGGGGCCTTGGCCTCTGCAGTGTGCACAGCCTGTGCTGTGCTCCGCTACTCCTCAGACTTAGAAAGGTCAAGTCAAGAGTTTGGTGACAGGTGCTTCAGAGAGGGTCAAAGTGCTGTCCTTGTGAGAAATTATTTGGCAGTCTTAACCAGCATCTTCCAGATACCAAACATGCAAGACCCTGGCCCTACAAATGTTAATTCTTCTGCCAATAAAAGAAAAAGAGAAAGAGGGAGAGAGAAAACACTTTATTGTTAGGGAGATGATCTTGCCAATAATTTAAATCACTGCTTTCTTCTCTTAATGAAGAAATATGCATTTACTGTTACCCAGCCTCCCCCAGTTCCTCTGAAGCAGAGATAATAATAATTAATATGTATTGAGGACTAGCAGTCCGGTGCTTTAACACTTTAATATTTTCTCCCACCAAAAAAACCTATGAGATGGACATATAATGACACTAAAGCTTGGCAAGGTGATTTTTTCTGGGTTTGAACCTGGATCTCCCAGGTGGTTTAAAATGCACCTGGCACACAGTAGGAACATACTGGTACAAGGTGCAAGGTGTACTTTGTAGGACTCACCAAGTCCCTCAGTAAATATTAGCTGAAGAAATGAATGGCTGAACCTCCTGGGGCAATTTTGTTCCTTTGATGGTTGTTTTACATGATATTCTTCTCCACAGAATGATATTTATCACTCACCTTTTTGTATCTGCACCGAGTAAAAGCTTTGGTGACTGTTTCTTGGTTTGGCTTTGTGCTCTGCCCCAGGCTGGTGATAGGCTGTGGGCCAAGAGCAAAGCATCAGCACCAAGAGCCATGCACGAATGACTGCATTTGGGCCAGGAAACACTGGAGGTGTGCCTGACCTAGCTTGTCTTTTACTTGCTGTGGGTGGGATAAAGTAGAAATTCCTCTGGGCTTTTCATCAACCATTATAAATAGTGGTACCAGCCAAATTTGGGTTCAGTGTGCTTAATTACCAACATGGTGTTGAAAATGGAGATTTGAAAGTAGAGATGTTCATCTTATATGACAGATGACATTTGCTGCTAAGGATGTGGCTGTTCTCCAGTATAGAATCATAGCATGTCAGAACTTGCAGGGAATTAGCATCTCGCACAGCCTCTGGCTCTCGCTCTTCTCTGCCTCTTACTTACAGGGAAACTAGCTCCCAGAGGGGAGAACTGAACCACCCAGGTCACAGGACTAGTTGGTGGCCGGCCTCATGCTGGAGGTTGGAGCTCTGACTTGTGGTGCCTCTCACCATGTGGTGTCTAGCTGCAAGGGAGGCTGGGAATTTAGGTTCTGTCTTCTGTAGTGGAGAAAGAAACTTAAACTGGAAATTTCCCAAAATATGGAAAATCTGTTATAAATGGGCCTGCTTAATTATTACCATTCTTAAAAGGCTAAAATAAAAATAAAAGATGTTTTCAGGTTCCCTTGGGATACTAAGAGGTCTCCAGGTTTGGATACTTTTGATCTTTTCTTCTGATAAGAAGGCAGCAAATGGTCTGCGTGATGTCTTTTAAGGGCTCCTCCTGCCCTGTGAGTCTTCATTTTCAACACGTGGGAAAAATTTAGTATAACATTTTCCATTTTTCACTAAGGCTAAACTTATAGACAATGACATATCCACTTTAAAACGTCATAAAACAGCATTTACCCTGGCTCTGTGCTCAATTTTATATACCTTGGAAATGCTGGGATGTCGTTGCCTATTCTTGGTTTTCAACATTGGCTAACTACCTATTGCTAAGTGAAATGAATTGAAATAATGATTTGAAACTGGAATAATATGGCGTTCATGTTCACAGGCTGACTAAGGCAACAGGTACAGGAATAGATATCTTACATGGAAAAGATGTCTAACAACGCGACCATTTTAATCAAGTCATATTTACTACCAAATATTCCTGTTAGTATGCACTATGAGTATCTGTTCATTTCTTTCTTTCTTTCCTTTTTTCCTTTCTCTTTCTTGTATGTAAACATAAAACTCCCACTGAAACCTATGTCATATACCATATCGGAAACATTTCTAGTAAATAGTAGAAAATTAGAGTTTTTCTGAGATCATCTTTCTCATAAAAGATGTTGAAGTCAAAATAAAATACAGAGATGAATCTCTAAATGTTATGTGTGGAAATCTCACAATTGCAACTCAGGGCATTTACACAGACTAGGGTAGTCTTTGGTATGTTGAAAGAACAAAGAGAAGTTTGAAGGTTTTATTAGAAAGAGAAATGTTACATACTGTTTTGACAGAAAGCTCACTGGCACCAGAGAGGCTTTGGGGAGCTGGCCAGCTCTGACTGGTGAGAGATGGCTGTAGGTCAAACTAGTGTTAGAGTCATAGCAGTCACTTGAGCAGCTGCTAGGTAAAACTGGTCTTAGGGCTGTAGCAGGCTGTTTCAGCAGCTCAGCTTGTGGGAAGTGCAATTCTTGAAGCTGGTGCTTTGTGCCCTGAGTGCTTTTTCCCTCTCGCCCCCCGACCCTGAGTTAGTTGGGTATGACAAGAACAACACAGTCCATGTAATCAACTTTCACAGAGGTTATTGGACACTGGATAAGATTATCAGAGGAGATAATTACATCACCTCCAGACCTTTAAAAGTGAGCTTCATCTAGTTCTGGTAGCTACGAGGGGTTGTATTTGACACCTATGAGATTAACTAGATGATTTAGGATTTAGGGGTTTCCCTGCAACTCTAGTAATGTATGACTTTTTTTTTTTGAGATAGGATCTCACTCTGTTGCCTGGCCAGAATGCAGTATCTTGATCAAAGCTCACTGCAGCCTCAAACTCCCAGGCTCTAGCAATCCTCCTGCCTCAGCCTCCCGAGAAGCTGGGACTATAGGTGCACACCACCATGCCCATCTGATTTTCCTATTTTTGTAGAGACAATGTCTCACTATGTTGTCCAAGCTGATCTCAAACTCCTGGCCTCAAGCAGTCCTCCAGCTTCCACCTTCCAAAGTGCTAGGTTTACAGGTTTGAGCCATGGTGCCTAGCCTAGTAATCTATGATTCTTAAAAGTAAAATTATTTTTGCAGCCCATCAATAATTACATTAGTGACATAACGTACTTGGTTCTTAATTTTGAAACGTCATTCATACATCCAGTCAACAAACCTTTGCTGAGTGCTTTCTCTATGCAGGTAATATGTTGGGAGAGTTGGGGATACAGTGGTGAAAAATAGACACAGCTTCTCCCTTTAGGATGCTTATGTTATAATACAGTGTACATAAGCTTTTCAAAAAATTCAAGTACTTTAATAGTCTTTCTTAAACAAGTATATGTATATGTGTGTGTGTGTGTGTGTGTGTGTATAGAGAGAGAGAGGGAGATGGAGCACACTTTACAAACTTTATTATTGTTGTAGTAATTGTGAGAAAACTAAGTGAGGAGATCTTTAATAAGTACTAGTGACAAAGAGCCTCGGTTCCCACCTAGGCAGAGTGAGATTTATCCTGTGTAAATGAATGATGTGAAGTCATTTGGAGTGTTTCTCCTCTTGGTTAGGCCCAGAGCCCCATCTGTTCTTGGCCTACTTCTTAAAGCAAGGAAGCGCTACTGTCAGTAACCCTCTGCTGGGGGGGCAGAGGAGTTACTAGGATTACAGTTCCCTTAGTAGCTGTGTAGAACTTGCCACATGTAAGAAAACCACAGAATGTAGTCATCAAATCTTCAGTGCTGCCAGAAATGCGCTCTTTAAAATATGTATGTCTCTGTGTAGGGATGTATGATCAATTGAAGTCTTTGGGCAAAATCCATGACAGAAAGCCTGTGTAAAAAATGAACCTAGCAGAGGTGTCTGGTACAGAAGATACAGTGCAGTGAGGAAGAACGCAGTGAGGTCCCAGGTGTTGGAATAGCCAAGTCTAGACAAGACACAAGACAACTCATAATACAGTTGAGATGAATGGAAAAATCTAGGAACTCTGGGAGATTCAACCGTAGAGATGGTGGGTGTTGGGTGACTTCTGCCGATGAGCACGATTGCCAGACTGTCCCAGGGGTGTGTAGCGCCCAATCCACCTTCTCCACCGCTGCAGAAGTGCCGTGTGTGACTTGCTGCCATGCAGATGAGATGGAGATGAACTGAACGTAGGATACTGGCCGTATGACTAAGCTTACATGAAGTTGTAGACAATTGTTCTTTTAAAAAATCTCTTTCTTTCAGCAGGTATTTATGTTTAGGAACAAAAATGGGACTATCTAAAGAAAAGCTGTTGTGCATTATACAAGCTAAGTTGTAGAGGATCTGCTGCTGTCTGCATTTACTTAAAGCTAAAAGTTAATTGCTTCCAGCAAGGAATTCCACATGTAAAATGTCGGTGGTCAATGTGTTATGTTAAGAAATTTAAAACCTTTGTTTCTACAAATAGTTACATACTAAGACTTTTTGAGGAAAACTTGAGTAGGAACACTTGCATCCCACAAGCGCAGCACGTGAGGCTGCCTGTCTAACTGGACCTTTACCAACTATGCGTGTTTTTTTCTTTTGTTAGTTAGTCTTTGACAATTTGACAAAAGCTAGTGTCCTGTTGTTTCGTCCGGAGGGTTTTAAAATGCTAGTCCCATATTGTGGAAATGATTCTCTGAGACTATAATGCTTTTTCTAGAAGAACATTTTTCCTTTTCTAGTTTCTTGTTGGGATGACTTTTTCAAAGCAACCTCCCCTTAGGAAAATTAAAGGTCATCAAGGTACATCAGTAGATGGAACAACCCAATGGAAGAAAGAAGTACTCAGAGCTTCCCTGCTCCACACCACAGGTTGTATGTGGAATTGGGAGCCTCTGCTGTGGGTCCGAGTGACGGTATTGGGCCATTCCCTATATTATTATTAGTGGGAAAGTGATATGGTGCAGAATGTTAGTTGACTTCTAATATCCATTCTCCCCTTCTTGCTTATTAATAGAACCACTGATTTTCAGTTGGGCCACTGGCTGAATTACATGGAATAAAGATTGTATTTCCTAGCCTCTGTTGCAGCAAGCTGCTGTCATCGCACTAAATTCTGGCCAATGATATTTTTAAATTTAAATTTGTTTATTCATTTTAGTTGACAAAAAAATTATATATATAGGCCGGGCGCGGTGGCTCACGCCTGTAATCCTAGCACTCTGGAAGTCCGAGGCAGGAGGATTGCTTGAGCTCAGCAGTTCGAGACCAGCCTGAGCAAGAGCGAGCCCCCGTCTCTACTATAAATAGAAAGAAATTAACCAAACAATTAAAAATAGAAAAAATTACCCAGGCACGGTGGTGCGTGCCTGTAGTCCCAGCTACCTGGGAGGCTGAGGCAGGAGGATCGCTTGAGCCCAGGAGTTTGAGGTTGCGTGAGCTAGGCTGACGCCACGGCACTCTAGCTCGGGCAACAGAGTGAGACTCTGT